>JBBPCX010098727.1:0-20000 GCA_037974365.1 Hydrocynus forskahlii
CATATATATATATATATATATATACTATACTGTTGTATTGGATAGTTGTTATTCTATGGTTGATGCTGCACTTACTTTTGCTCTGTCCACTTTGCTGCTGTAACAACGCAAATATCCCACTACTAAAGGGTTCTCTTATCTTATATCTTATCTGATCTTATCAGACTGACCCCAGCAGCCCCCCACAGACCCCATAGCTCCTGCCTGTAGGACTGTTTCTCTGGGGAGAGGAAAGCTTAGTGTCTCCTGCCATTGCAGCACTGCAGCGCTATGACACGAAGTTTAATCCACTCCGGCACACTTTAACAATAGAATGGCCACAGAAGGAGCCGCTGTCAGGTCGATCGGAGGATTAAGGAGGTCTCCAGGCCATCAGCTGGACAGCTAAGCTAACATTGGCAAAGCTAATGCTAACACTCTCGCTGGCATCTCTGTCTGAGTCAAACAGCTTCGGAAACACTTTACCTTTAACTCCAACCGACACAAACACGACTAAAATCCATCTCACGTCAATTCCGAGTTATTTTACACCACTGGTCCGAGTGTAAATCCTCTTTTTTCCTTTTAGTCCTCGCTGTTTCGGCTGTGTTTGCTAACCAACTTCACCACGTCACCACATTCGGCGTGACGTGGCGGCGGCCACAGCCTCCGCTGATTGGCCAACGCTGGAAGAGGCGTGGCTACTGGGTCGCCTCACTGCCCGCCTATCAGAGAGTGCGCTCCAAAAGAGAACTGGAGCCCTAGAGCTAGTGCACACTAACTAGTGTAAATACTAACGAAGTACGTTTACATTATTACATTATTTAGCAGATGCTTTTATCCAAGTCGACTTCTATTCCCTAACTACAGGGCCAGTCTCCCTGGAGTAACTGGGGTTAAGGGTCTTGCTCAGGGACCCATTGGTGATATGCTGAAAGTAGGATTCGAAACCATGACCTCTTGGTCCAGAGAAGCCACCTACCCACCAGGCCACCACCACCCAAAGTAAGCATGTAAGTAAGTGAGTAATCAGAAGAATAAGAATCAGTAACTGCTTATGTTACAACTGCACAGTCACATGGAGACACATGTCAAGAACAATATAAAATATAAAGTCTAATTTAAACAAACAAACAAACAAACAAACTCATTATGAAAAACACTATGCTGTATAAACAGATGCTAGGGTAGAAATACTATAGATATGTAGTAGATCAGAAATATTGACAAAAGTAGTGATATTTCACATGGTAAGACTAAAGCAAAGTGGTTGATTATAATCACCTGTGAGCACAGCACAGAGTGCGAACAGAGTGCAATTCTTTCTCTGTATTTAACCCATTCACCAAGTGAAGCAGCAGGCAGTCAGCGACGCAGTGCCCAGGGAGCAGTGTGTGGAGACGGTACCTTCCAAAGGGGGACCTCAATGGTGCCACTGGCAATCCTGGGGTTCAAACCCACAAACTTCAGATCATAGGGCAACTCCCTAACCACCAAACCACTGGGTGCTAGTAAGTATGCAAGTAAGTAAGTAATCAGAATAATCAGAATTAGAAAACTTTATTGATCCAAGAGCAAATTGCTTATTTTTCGGCTGCACAGTCACAGAGAGACAGAGACACAAAGGCAAGAACAATATAAAATATAACGTTTAAATAAGTCGGAAAAAAATGCCTGCATGTCAGAGGAGAAGAGTAAAAAATGTGCCTCTATAGTTATGTGCATTGCATTCATATACTATGCATTGCAGTATGTATGTTACTGCACCTAGTAGAGATCAGTAGTGAATCAGTAATATTGACATAAGTAGTGGTATTTCATATGATAAGGCTACTGCATATAATAATGCATGGAATGAAATTATTTAGCACCCAATGAGAAAACTGGACATGATATTGCACATAGTGAGACTATCGCACCTAATAATAAGATATTGCACATAATGATATTTTTTAAAAGTATGAAGTAAGTAAGTGCACTGTGGCTGTGTCCCAAACGGCATACTAATGCAGTAAATAGTATTTAAAAATAGGACACAGCCATTGGAAATGCGTTCGGTAATGTAGAATGTAAATCATGTAAATCGTGCGTTTTACAGATTGACTGTATATTTACTGAACTGCTGCTAATCACATGCACATATAATGCACACATAATTACATTCCAGGATTCTGTTTGTTTTGACTGCTGATTTCTGGATGTTATATATACACACATACACACACACACACACACACACACAAACCCACCTCTAATCAGTGTATTCTGCTTCTTTAAGCATTATACAAGCTGTCCTATTATACAAGAGTCCTATGCTCAATGTTGAGCGTTGGCTAGAGGGCTATAAAGCCTCCCAGTCCCGGGCTGTAAACTCTCTGGAGCTCCGTCCAGCTTTGAGACTGAGTTGGAGAGGTGTTTGTGATCCCTGAACTAAATCATTAAACAGTAACTGACCTCAGTAACGTGGCTGAATACAATCAAATTCTGCCTCTTTAATCAATCATGCTTATTAGCCTATAGGCTTAAGGTCCTTTTTGGTGATCTTTCACAACCTTTATTTGTTAAAAGGTCAGTTCAAGTGCGTTTATAGTGCATGGAGAGTCATGTGCACTTGTTAACTCGGTCCACAGTGCAGGACACTGATCCTGTTACAGTTCACCTTCTGCATAATTCATCACGCTACAGTCATATTAAACATTTAAACTGCATTGGAGTGTTTAGTGAGCCTCATGTTGCAAGTGTGGTCTATTTTAAAAACTGTAAATTCCTTATCTATAGTATTTATACCCCAGCATTTGTGTATATAGCATATTTCAGGTAGAGTATTTCAAAGGATTTAAATAGACTTTGAATTTTATACTGTTCTTGTCTCTGTGTCTCTGTGTGTCTGTGCAGTTGTAACATAAGCTGTTTGCTCCAGGATCGAGAAAGTTTTCTGATTCTGATTTTTAAAAAGCCATTCAGAACCCAGTGGAAACCAACCTGCCTTGTGTTTTCAACCATGACGAGAAGAAATCTTCAGGGGAGCGAAGATAAATGTATAAAACACACACACACACACACACACACACGCACACACACACACACACACACACACACACACAGAGGCCAGCAAACACATGAACAATATTGACATTTTGATAAAGATTCAGATTGGCCAATTCACTGGATCTACAACTCATGTGTCAAAGCTAGGTAGGGTCCTAATCTCTTTAGAATCAAATGGAAAGTCTGACCTCAACTGAAAGTATAAACATTGCTACATCTCTGCCTACACTCCAGTTACTACTAATGTACTACTAAGACCATAATATGCTAATACATCTACTCATCATATATCACTACTCATGTCACTGCTTCACTACTTACGCAATAGTTTATTATGTGCAATGGTTTAATCATGTGCAGTGTCACTACTTTTGTCACTATTAGTGCAATAACAGACTCAGTATAGAGAGCAACTCCAAACCACTATGTGTTTATTAGTAAACTACGTCACCAGTTATTTTATTAATTTATCTATAGTGTTTATATCCACCTCTCTTACTGACCACCGTATTTTGTGTGTGTATCATAGTGTATTAAGTACAGAGTATTTTCAGTGTAATTTCTTTTAGACTTTATATTTTATGTTGTTCTTATCTCTGTGTCTCTGTGAGTCTGTGCAGGCATGGCATGAGACATTTTCTGATTCTGTTTCCGACACAGTGGTTTCGTCATAGGCCCTGGAGTGAGATGTTCTTGGTTTAGAGGTGAGGAAAGCCCCCTTCTGATGGTGCACCCTGAGGGCGGGGGCCAAGCTCTACTGGGGTGGACTCTTTAGCCTGGTGAATTTTGCTGGTGAAGAAAGCCAGACTGGTAATTTTACTGCAAAAAAGCTGAACATGATGTCTGTATTTATTGGACTCTACACCATGAGAAGGTTGTGTAACATGTTTGCATAATGCATGCCGGGCATTGTAGTAAAACATTAATGAATGAATATATATAGGCTTGAATTCTGTCGGAGGCTGAGCATATAACGTGACAAATGTTATGAAAATCTACATTTAGGCCAGAGTGGCCTTTTGAGTGGGATATACAGTTACAGTGGTACTTCCTAGTGCTCCGACATTTAAACGCAATGCACATAACTATGGAGGCACATCGTTTACTCTTCACTATCAGAAGCAAATCAAGTTTCTCAGACATTCCTGCAATTAACACACTGAATCTGAACAGTCACGACTGTGGCAGTGATAAAAACACATATAATAACCCTCACATGAATAAATAATCATTAGCATTAAGTGCAACATGTTATTATGATGTGCAGTAGTCGTGCATCTGAATGTCACTGCTTATTACTGATCAACTACTGATCTCCCTTACATGTAATTACATACTTCAAATCACCATTTTAGCTATTATTTAGTAATTCACTTAACTGTAAGTTATCTATCTATAGCATTCATACCCAGCATTTGTGTGTATAGCACAGTGCATTTCACTTTGAGTATTTTTGGCAGTTTTTATTGGATTTTTTTAGACTTCATAATTTATGTTGTTCTTTGTATCTCTGTGAGTCTGTGCAGACGTAACATAGGCAGTTTCCTCCAGGATCAATACAGTTTTCTCATTCTGATTCTGATGTTTGCTAGCATCCTTTATTCTTGGGGTCAATTTTACCCCAGCACTTTAAGCCACCAGAAGAAAGGTTGAAATTAAAATTGCTACCCGTGTTTATGTGTTCAGATACTTTTTTGAGATACTTCTTTGTTGAGCCCCCAAATAGAGCTTTAAATGGAAAACATGTCTCCATCCTCCATGTCATGTGACCTATCAGTGGTTCTTACACTCTTGTGAGAAGTGTTTATGGCCCTAAAGCAGAGGGAAGTTTTGAAGATTATGAAACTGCATATTACTGCATTTTACCCTCAATATCATCCAAAACCAACAAAACAAATGCGTGTAAAAGGTTGATATTTCTTATATGTTTTATAAAACAGCAAAACCAACCTGGAGTCAAACTGACCCTAAAGAACAAGGATGTATCGAATGTGTACTGGACATTGACAACATATAATTTTGTTCATTTTGTGCTTCCCTATCCGGTTAAATTTAGAAAAGCAATTTAATATGAAGCAAAAAAAATGATGTCAGCTTTTATTTAGAGTCAGTAAACACTCAATGGGGTCAAACTGACCTCAAACACAAGAGGAAGGTTAAAGTAATTAGTCTTCAGTGCTGTTTGTGGAATAATCTGTTACGTTGCTTGTATGGAGAGTTAGTGAATATTGTTTATATGCTGTATTATTCAGTTGGTGGCCTTCTGTTTAGGGAGTTGCCCCTGTGATCAGAAGGTTGGGGGTTTGAATCCCAGGACTGCTGGTGGCACCACTGAGGTACCCTTGAGTAAGGAACCGTCCCCACACACTGCTCCCCAGGCGCTGTGTTCCTGGCTGCCCACTGCTGCACTTGGTGAACGGGTTAAGTGCAGAAAAGAATTTCGTGCTGTGTGCTGTGGTGTGTTCATGCGTGACTGTAAGGGGCAACTTTACTCCGAAATCTCATCCCCTCATTATTGCATTCATTCTATTTGTATTGCATGAACGCCAGGTCACTTTCATAAACCATTTTGCAGTACTGATCTGCTGGTACAGCACACAAAATCTTACACACAGCAATGTCAGTGCTACAGGTATTTTAATACAATAAGGCTCTATTGTTTTGTGTATTTAAAACAATCAGTTGTCTTATTATTATGTTTTATTCTTTTTGCTGCACTGAGCATGCTAATGACAAAAGAATTTCCTTCAGGATAAATAAAGCGCTTTCATTTGTTATATTTATTGCAGCATTTGTCATTCTTTTGTGCTTACAGCACTCTGCACAACCGCCAGATGGCACTAAATAACCAAATACTATCAAGTCTATGCTGATTCTACTGAGGCCGATCCAAACCACAGGAGAACCACAGCCACCAAAACAACCACTTCAAACCTTCTGAACACCCACCCTTACACCCCTCACATGAATCATTAGCCATAAAACTACAGATCAAAAAACCTCAAACGTTTCCTGTGTTTAAAAAGCGTGTGCAGTTAAACAACAATAATAAAAAACGTCACCAAATGGCCCACTAAAAGAACCAACGACTTTCATGCAGCTGAAACATCACTGGTGCCTGCAGTGAAGATTCAGGCTCTCGTTTAAATGATTATCTTTGGCCATTAGAAGTGATAATGACATAAAAAAGAAATGCAGTATCCAAGATTACTATTCAGTTCAGTTTAGTTTGGAGTTTGGCCACAAAACAGCTGGTTGTAAGCAACATATATTGTTTATTACAGAAATAAATCCAAATGTACAAAAAATGCTTAATTTCCAAAGCTCAACACGTGAACCCTGTTTGAACCCATTTATCCTCAGGCTAACTTCTGAAATAAGATGTTTTAAATTAAAAACACCACAAATACAAACAAATCACACAGATTATGAAGCGTTTGTGGTGTATCTGCTTAATTTATGTCAAAGGATGTGTAATCAGAAGCGTAATGAAACCTTTAAACGCTTTAAACGTAAAAAATCAGTGTGTCCATCTGCATCGCCTCGCTGCGCGTACCGACCAATCAGAGGCGTCCGCGGTGCGTCAGCGAAGAGAAGGCGCGGAGCCGCTTCTGCGCCCTGATTGGTCCGACCGGCTGTCTGATTAATGCGTATTGTTGTGACGCCTGGTCGCGCTGGATCGAGCACCTTGCGGTGGATTTACAGCCATTGAGAAAAAGGGGGCTTTTTTCTCGGCTGCCTGTCATGGTGGAGTAAGTACAGCAAGCGGTTGGATTTTCTGGAGGATTAAAGAAAACAGACCCTCGATGGGCATCGCAGGGCAGGTGCAGGTCAGAGGAGCCCCGGTGTGAGGAGCTTTGTTGGGATCTCGTTCCAAACCAACATGTTTGTTCCGGTTCTTGCGCTCCTGTGCCTGGGTTTGTCCGAGGCAGCGGCCACTGGAGCAGATCCAGCTATCACCCAACCCCTGCCTCCACTAACCCCGGCGACCACGACCACCCGCTCCCCCCTGGTGACCACCATCGAGCTCCCTACCACGGACCCCACCACCCCTCGGCTGTTGGGGAACCAGAGGGCTGGGCACAGCATGTCTGACAGAGCTCCCCTCACAGAGGATGGCCAAGGTGAGTGTGGATGTCCAGTCCTCAACATCTCCTCAAATACTGAAGGCAGGGCTGCAGCTCCTCTGCAGCACAATGGCAGGCATGATCTTATGCACAGCCTTTTATTGACATCAAACACTATCATCACAAAGATTCCCCCCCACAGCTGGAGGCCCAGTTCATCAGGGATGCAAGGATGGGCTGGTGGTCTTCTTATATCAGTCTTTTCTAACCCGGCCTCTCCATATCCATTCAATCTAACATTCATAGTAAACAGAACCACAGTCTAGTCACCTTGTTTGGCCTGTCCCAAGGAAACCCCCCAGCAGTTGGAATTCCTAACGGGCCAAAATAACCTGTAGATTACATCATGAAACAATTATGCCCCTCAGATTTGGATTCTTGCCGGAGATCTTTATTCACTTTGGCCTTGAGCATGCTGGCAGTGCTAATGAACCTGTCACTGTCCTGTAGCGGGGTTATATTTCTAATTCATGATCTGCAGACTGCGCCGGTTCATGGAGTACTCCAGTGTTTTTCCACCTAATCTCGATTCCTCTCAGCCGTAGTGTATGGTCCATGACCTCACGCGATGACCTCGCTGTGGGTTGTCAAGGAATTGGCACATGCCATCTCAAAACACAATCGTAATAGAAGTCAGTGGGAAGATTAGGCTGTACACACTGGAGAATTCCTCAAAAAGGGGCTGAATCCTGGAAAGAAAACAAGCTGTTTGTTTTTGTGATGTCATAAAAGCCAATGCTTTCTACTACCATTCAGCCTCTATCAGTTTAGCTCCGCCCATTCATGCTGAAGTTATAAGAAGTGTTTCAGCCAGTGATGCAGTACTTGACCAGCCAATCGGAAAAGATGTTGTTTATGTACTTCTGCTGTAAAAACAAAGGTTGTTAAATTCTGAGGTGTAAAGAGACTTTGAAAATTATGTAAAAGTGAATTCATAAAACCACACAGATATGTGAAGTCGATCTCCGAGCAATCAGATAAATGGGAGGATAAAGACCTCTTAAGAAAGAGTCCAAAAAATTTGTGTTTTAGCAAAGTGCATCATTAAAAATAACTAAAAAATGCTAATTGTATACTACAAGTAAGCGTGATGATGCTCTTTATTTATATACACTCTTCAGCTACTCATAATTGTGGCATTGTTAGCTTAAAAATACAAGAAACATCGAATGCACTGAAATGATGATTACAAGGAAAGAAACAGGACATTTAAAAGAGGAAAGAAGATTAAAGCGAATGTCTGGTCACTGCAAGTGTCTGTTGTTGTTAAACTAAGCCCTGTTGCTGGTGCTTCTTTGACCGGAGCAGGTGGTAAATTGTCCATTGTAATCCACTGAGCCTCTTTGAGGAGTCTAAAATGAAGTTCTCCATCGTTCTTTAACCTAATCTTTATCTGCCAGGGCTGTTGAACTATTCCTTTAAATTCCCTCAAGTAAATAGTAGCCATTAGGCAGCAGTTCTGACCTTCGCTGTCTCGGATTTGGAGCAGCCTTAAAAGAGGCCATGTTTACCACTCGAGCTGACCTCCACCGTGACCCTGACCTGAACTGGGCTATTGTTCCCATTGATGAGACCATAATCTGGAGACAATAGCAATAAAAGTGTAAGTATGGACTGAGACTAAGCCTGCTTAAATTGCCAGCTTGTGGAGCCTTCAGGGGCATCATCTCATAAGTTCTGCTGGACATTTCATATGGAAATGGAGCCGAGTGTGATCAGTGTCAAAGAGCCAATGGCAGCTCCTCCCACTTTTGTCAAGTTGTCAAGGCTACATAAAGACCATTTGTGCTTATGCAGACTATGGAAAGGCGAGTTTCAGATGTTTAATGTTGTCATGAGAAACAAGTGCCACCCGTCTCCCAAAACAAAGGCTGCTCCAATAGCCAGGTATAAGGGGTTTCAACCATCAACTGAAAGACACAATGCACACAGTTCCTGTGACAGAGACATAACCCGAATTTTGGTGTTAGTCGAAACACACCCTAGCCTAAGTCACTTACCGATCCTAAAACAGTTGTAAAATCATAAAAACACAACTAAGCCACAGAAAAAGGAAAAGGACATAAATATACTGTACTTGTACACTGCACTGTACTGAGGGACGGCAACTCCCTCACTCATACGCCGCGTTACTGCATATTCTTCCTCTGCACGCAATCAAACTAGTTCGCCCACGTAGTTCGTAAGTACGCCGCTAATGGCTGAATGTTGAAACACTCACGTCTCAATTTTTTCAGGTTTTTATGGGAGTGAGTGTCGTACACTCAAAACGTCGTATGTCGAGACCGTCGTAACCCGAGGATCCCCTGTATATCGAATATAAGACAATACAGTATAGGCACTTTTCCATAGGCCTGCAGGAACAATGTTGTACCTAAACCGTACTGTCATGATATGGAACTTGCAGCATGCTCTGATTTTCCATTGTATCTCAGCCCAGTAATTTTGTTTCTGATGCGTAATTCTCTCCACACAGTTTATGGCTGGTCGTCGTCCTAAAACCACGTCCAGGGAGTCGAACCAGCGGAAAGTTTTTCTGTCAGAGCTACTTTTGTTATCGCAGTCTTTTATTATTTACAGTCTTGTTTGGGTTTTATTTTTTTTCTTGGCATTCTTTAGCTGTGTGATGAAAGCCTAACCCTGCTAACTTGTTAGGGATGACCTGATCCATCGTCGCATTTCTAACAGTGAAGTCCTACTGAAATGTAATAATTCCTCTGAATATTTCCATAGGTTTATTTTTGCACAGATGGTAAAAATGGCCTCTTTATAAGTTTGTATGTTGTCATGACAACAGTTTTTGACCAATCAAAAAGCAATGAGACAGCTCGGCTGCAGTCCGCATTTGGCCCTGCTGTCGAGTAGCTTGGGTTCGGCTTTGGTACAGGATGCTGTATTTATAATGGAACATCATTTCTTCGAAAAGCGATCAAAAGATAAACCTTTATTAGACCCACAAGTAGGAAAATTGCATTGTCACGGCAGAAAGTGGGCAATACAAAGGTAAGAGCAGCGAAAATAAAAAAAAACCCAGTAGAATAGAATAAAATTTAAACCCACAATAAAGCATGAAATGTACAATATACAATCTAAAATATGGACGTGTGTTATAGAAAATACATATGTATATGTAAACTTTGATAAGTATATGTATAATGAGTATATGTAGGTTTATATGTGCATGCATGCCTACGTTTGTGGTTACTAAGCTCATGCGTGAAATGAAATGTTTGATGTTATGAATTGCTTGAACAGGACGTCCTCGAGTACGACACAGATCCGTTCCTACGACAGTTATGTAACACGAATTTTGGTGTAAGCTGAAAAACATCCTAGCCTAAGTCACTTACTGATCCTAACACAGTTGTAAAAGCATAATCTAGAACAGAAAAACACAATTAAGCCACAGAAAAAGCACACACATATAATGTACTTGTACTGTAATAACAGAAAACAGTCCAAAATGGTGTAGGTAAGCGACAAGTCTGCCTCACCTTAAAGGGGACAAATTATGCAAAACTCACTTTAGTTATAATAGGTCTATGGGCTTTACAAAACATGTTCATGAAGTTCTTTGCACAAAATCACTCTCACATAAAGAGATATCACCAGCTCTATTCCTCAGTTTCAGGCCCTTTCAAAACGAGCCGTGTGACATCCAACTGGGCCAATTTGCATAGAACCACCCCTCATCTATCGAGACCCCACCCACTAGATTAGTTGAAGATCCGCCATTTTGTCTGCTAGTTTTACGAGCATGGATAAGCTAAGCGCTATGTCTACAGGCAAAGGCAAGTCACACATGAAGTGTTGTGTTGTTGGCTGTAAAGAACAGCACAAATCCCTACACTTTCTCCCAGACAAAGAAAACCGAAGGACTGCGTGGCTCCATTTCATTTTCAATGGACATGTCCCAGCAACAATCGGTTTTGTTCCACCTTAAAATGTTCCACCTTAAGTATTTAACTTCAGCGTCATGGGGGGATCTGTACCTGCTGTCCGTGACAAGTCAGCCGATGAGGGAGATGTAAGCACTTTCAAGTAATGACTTTTGTGTTTCTATCGCAGTTAAGTGTGAACTAGCTTGTTTGTTTCATAAGCATGGGATGGGTGGGGCGTGGCCAGCAACAGCTGATTTGCATAAAAGGGACAGAGCCCTGTAACAGCTCGTTTTGAAAGCTACCGAAACAGAAGAATAAAGCTGGGGTTCTCTCTTTATGTGAGAGTGATTTTCTGCAAAGAACTTCATGAATGTGTTTTGTATAGCCTATTATAACTTGTTTTTTTTAAAAAGTGAGCTTTGCATAATATGTCCCCTTTTATTGAAGGTATTTATGAAGGTTTGAGCTGGGTGAGAGAAATTGTGGTGTTTTTTACAGAAACAAGGTCTGTTTGGGTTACTGTTGACGGTTCTAATGTTTGTTAGCAATGTTAACCTTGTAGATGCAGTTTTTCACTGAAGAAGTAGCACTTATTTGATAAAAAATGATCCTCATGGACAACATTTGGCAGATTTTCAGTCACTCCTGGTTTTTAACCAAATCAATACATTTACTGAGTTAAGATGCCATCATATTTAACCTATACATGGATTTTTGTGAATCGGTACACCTATAATTAGGATTGCACTGATTCCGAAATCGATACTGTTGCTGCTTATCAGTACTGATCCTAATCGATACTCTTAATGATCTACTCTCCATAATTCAGTGCAGAAACTAAAGGCGTCACATGTAAAGATGTAAGAAGATTCAGCAGTTATTTTATTATGATTTTTTTGGGGGAAATAAGGATTTTCACTGTCCTGTATTTATGATGAGGGAGGAACAATTGCTACAGATGTTCTGATCAACAAACAAGATCACATACAATGTTCCTAATTCCCATAGAAATAACTTAAATAAAAAAGTTTAAATAAGTGTTAAGTGCTTATAAGCGGTGAATTGTGCAACTTTTTCCCTGAAGGCCTTTAACTGACACATGAACAGCTGTGCACCCAGCACAAACCCCCCCCCCCCCGTACTTTACTTACTGTGTGTATACACACTTCTCCTTCACTTATCTTCCTGATCTAATGAACAGATGGGGGTAGTCACCTTCTTGTGTAAACAAAGGAATTTTAGAACAAGCTTGCTTACACACACATACACACACACACACACACACACACCCATACACCACAGTGTTTCTCTTTCAATACAGTTATTCAGACAGCACTGGAAATCTCCATCCATCCATTTCAGGCTGCCACAATTTCTCGATTATAATAAAGTACTTATTTAAAAAATAATTTATATGTTTAACAAACGGGTGCTATCAGTATGTCTCTAATGACTCCTAGCTCTGAGAAGAGAGTTCCAGTCTGCTGTTTGTCAGATGTGGAGATGAGTCTGATGGAAGTTCTACTCATCTGGACAGCAGTAATGATGTGGATGTGGATAACTAAAGTCTAACTAGAGTAACTAGAATAATTAGAGTTCAGGTTCCATCGCTAATAAAACGTGTTCGTCCGGCGAACATAAATCTTTTTCAGAATCGATGTTTTGGTGATTGTCTATAGCGTTTTCTAGTGGCATTTTGCAGCCTGTATGAATCTAAACCGTCCACTTTATTCTTAGCCACTCAGCTATACTGACCAAATGAGTGAGTGAGGACATGTTGGGGTCTAATGGCTTAAACTAAACAATTTCTTGATTAATCATCAAAAAATGGATAAATTACTTGAATACCAATATAATCTTTATTATACTACAGTTAGTTCCAACCTAGCCATAGTGTTAGGTACCATAATGACACTCCGAATCTCTTTTAGTATCAGAGTCAGGAGTAACTGGTCTATGTGGTGAAGAAAAGCTTCTAGTGTTTAGAAAGATGTTCTCCAGAATGAGAAGATTTGTAGAAAACTTCTGGACTGGATGCTCCTCTCAGTATTTCGGTTTCAGTTTGTGTTTTTAATCGGCTGGAGTTGCTCACACAGAGACTGGGCGAACAGATCTGACGTTTCCAGTGGAAGTTAGAACTCCTTAAGTGTGGGATAGTTGCATTTCTCTGGAGCAGCGCTACTTTTTTCTTTCTGACAGGGTTGTTAAAGTGCGTAACTTAGCTGGCAGTAACTTGGTTAAGCAGATTTTGATATACGTATAGCTTTACAGGTATGAAGAACAGATGTGGACTACCTAAGCACTGATGTACGTCGCTCTGGATAAGTGTCATAAATTAAAACATAAAAGTAAACATCAGCACTATTTATCTTCAGGGATTATAAAGAAAGTTTCTTGTTAATCAGTTTTTGTGTCATCATCTTAATTTACTGTGGTACAAGTGCAATACTACCCTTAAGGTCGTACCATACTGTGGGATATTTACCCTGAGGGGTTGATCTACAACAGCACACTACCACAGCACTCCAGTGCCGATCTCTCATGGTCTAGCACCGTCTCTTATGTATTGTTGTTGAAGCAACGACCTTATTTCATTATCATTACACTTTCTCACTTCGCATTTTCATATTGGCTTTTTCCAGTTGAAAACTGAAATCAATATTCTGGTCAATTTTGTTGTTTTTGAAAAACAAACTAAGTATATTTGTATAAATCACTCTCAGTGAATTCGAGAGCTTTCGTTGGGCTGGAAGTCATCTGAGGACTCCTGGATTTGGTTCCTGCTTTGCTTTGCTAATGACTTTCTTCTGCATCTCAACCCTCGACTCCAAGGCTGGAGTTAATAGCATTATTGTTGTTTTCATTTGCTTTACATTACATTACCTGCATTTTATGACTTCGTAATTTGTTTTGTGATTAGATAAGCAGGTAATTACGGTTTCTGTAAAAACAACAAAATTAGAGCAAAATTAAATGCAAGAAGATGATTTTAAGGTGCACAGGCCTTGAGGGATCTAGGAGGGTTCATTATGGCAGAGCAACACCATGACTGACCTCAGGTTCACCTTTTAAATCACACATCATAATGCTTTCATCACATCTTTGGATTACTGTTGTTGTTGTTGTTATTATTATTGTCAGATCCAGAGGAGGAGCCCAGTTCTCAGACAGTAACCTCATTTACATGGCAGTGGATGTGTGTATAAGCTATAAGCTGCTTAGGCGGTCCCTCTGCGGACCCCCTCAGGACAGAGAGGTGTTTATTCAGTTGCTCTGGGTGCTGCTAGGTGTGTCTGTCTGGCGCATACAAATCATGTGTTTTCTCTTCAGTAGGTGTACTTTCAGGTGACCTTTTGGGAACTGCACTGTGGGAGTTGTGCTAATGTTTGTTCTATATTACTTGAGCAATGAATTCTGAAGTCGGCCATGGAGTGTGTAATACTAGGTCATGTACATGAGCAGGGTCTGTGTTTGGACATTAAATAAGCCCTTATTTATATTTCTTTAGCTGTAGTGTCCCCATCATGCTGACACAAGAAGAAACCATGACAATTCTGGACAGGGTATCATTGGAAAAAGGCTGTGGGGAACCTTCAGGACCTTCTAGGCCTTCAGAGAATGCTGAAGGGATTTCTAGTAGCTAAATAACAAAACATGTCAACTGTGTTTTATTAAATTTTTATCTAAACAATAAAGTTAAATTCTCTAAATGCTCAAGGGAAAATTATCCAATCAGATTTGTTCTCTCTGTGGTATCTAAGAAGAGTAAAGCCAATCAGGTTCTGATTTACAGCAGGCAAGGCCAGTTTTATGAAGGGAGAAAGTCTCTCTAGTTCTTCTGCAGGTTCTGGATACGTCACTAACTGAATACGAGCAAGAGGGTGTCAGATAGTGTAACCAGTGCGTGTGTGTCAGTCTAATCAGTGGTTATGTGTCAGATTGTGTAACCAGAATGGACAACAAATGGTCAGGTCCAGTGGTTAAGCCTGGAGTTAAAATACTAGAAATCTAGAAATCAATAGAGATAATTAGCAGAAATTAGTATTATTGTGGGTGTGTGTATTCCCTTCTCCTTTTTTATTATATTTGGATATTTATGGCCTGAACAGAAGCCTGGGCTCTAATTGTCACGGTTCATCAAAAAAACCAAAAAACAAATTTGGTCCAATTCGTTTAGAAATCAAGAATTGATTCTATTGTAGTATAATTATACTAGAAGCAGAATATCTTTCATTTAAACATAAGTTACTTCTGTTCAGGATGCCTGGTTTAGCGGCCCGAGTTTCATTATAGGGTGAGGGGTGGCTGGTCATAGGGACGTTGCTATGGCGAGCATGACAGCCCCCGGCTGTAGCTAAACATAGTTTATAGCTATACCATTATATAAATTATATATCAGTACAACATTATATAAATTATATAGAATATAAATTATTCCTACATTTACTTTAACCTAAGGGGAACAATTTAAATATAGGAGAAACCGTGAGTCTCGCCTTACTAACTTAGTATCGTTTTTGATTGGCTGCACCGTTTCTTGCTAACGTGTGATTGGGTGAAGCTGTACCTGCTTTAAGAAGCCTCAAAGCTTAGTGTATTTGTGTGGATGTAGGTGAGAAAGAGGACGAGTTTATACTAACAAATCTGTCCTTGAAAACATGGAACACATCGCATTTGGTGGTGATTCAGTAAGAGACATGTGTTGCACAGTTTACCGATTTTCAGAAAGTACCGCAATACGTCCTTCTATTTATGATGTGGATGTAGTTAACAGTACAAATTTCTAGATCACAGGTTTGAAAAGGTAACAGTACCTGCCTTTAAAATGTGAACTTCAAGGTTCCAAATTAAAATAAAGAATTTCTTGCATTCTGTGATTATGGTACATTATTACTGGTTATGTGGATGACATGTCCAGCCTGTTGTCCACCCCCCCACCCCCCACCGTACTATGTACATGTACTTTGATGTTAATGTATGAAAGATTTACTCCAGCGCTCTGGCAGGAGTAAAGTTACCGTTTTTGTGTCCCCATCAATGTCAAAATCAAACCTACACCCTTGGAAGATGAATCTAAACAAAAAGTCTGGGAGGGTCTGGCTTTAACTATTAAGACCTAGCCCCCCCACCCCAACTCCACTGGCTACCCCCCACAGCTAACCCCAGGGTTTCAGTAAAAGGTGTGGCTCAGTTTGAGCCAATTAAAATCAAATCATTCCAACAGTAACACCAGACCGACCTCCCACAGATCAATTTGCAGGAATTAGGACGCTGTGATTAAAAAGGAATCCAGGAAATTCTTTCTCGATTTGTTTACAGCCACTATGGATTTGTAATTACGAACGCTTCAGCTAAAGCCCTCTTTGCTGTTTTGTGGCATTTCGGGTTTGTGATTCCTCTGTTTTGCTGAAATGCAGCTTTTAGATCAGCTAGGATCGTCTTTTTTTCAGCCAGCTGCCTTTTGTTTTATTGTGGGAACAAGCACCAGACAGCCAGACTGTTTGTCAAATGCCGCCCCTTCCGCATACTAAAGAGTCATTCCCTCTGAAATTCTTCATGCAAAATTAATGAGATATCAAAGGCTCTTCTTCAACATGACTTGCACACATCAGCAAGACGGGGAGGAGGGACATGGGGCAAAATATCGGAAACAGTCTAGAAGAATAGCACAAATAAAGCAAGAACTTTATTCATATTGCATCACAACTCGTGTCACTTTTGTCACTACTTGTGTAGTAGTATAATAATGTGCAATGTCACTACTTATATTACTATTACATGTAATAACAGATAAGGTATAGAGAACGACTCCAAGCCACTGTTTGTGTTAATTAGTGAATTTACTTTTTTATTTATTCATCTCTAGTATTTATAGCCACCTCCCTTACTGACCACAGCATTCTGTGTATATATAGTGTATTTTGTACAAAGTATTTTCAGAGTGGAGAGTTTTGACATATTATATGCTTACCGAAGCACTCACACTGTTGTTCTTCTCATGTTTGTTATTATTATTTTTATTATTACTATTTTGGAGCCACTTTTCCTCCGAGCCTGTATTGAATTTTTTGATCAGTTGATCAGGAGTCGAGTATAGTTTAAAAATGAGATTTTTGTGACTGAGTCACCTCTGTAATGTATGGAGAGAGAGAGAGTGTAGCAGGGCGAACTGTGACGTCTTGACTGTAGTGGCTGCAAAGCGACAAAACTCAGAGCAATAAATCAGTCTCACGGCGCTAAAGACACAGCAGATTCATGAACAGCCTTTAGAAAAATCAGGTCAGTTATTGTGCTTTCTGTTGTTGTGGTGCCTTGAAAAATAATCGGTCCTTGAATGCGGCTACGTGGGCTTTTCCCCACCTATTTTCGGGCGAGAGAGGTTCGCTCCACCCATTTTCAGCCGTCCTTAACCATAAATGGCTTGGTAATAGTTAGCTCCCCTCTTTGTGGTTCAGTGGTAAAACCGTGATGCACTGAATGGTGAAAGTCAGAAGAGGCGGCAGTGCCTTGAGCAGATTTTTTTAAACACAAACTTTTTTGGACACAAAACCAATGTTTTGGTGTCTCCAAATCCTGGTTTTACAGCAACCACGCAATCACACTTTGCATTTTCTCGTTCTTGGTGTCTTTGTGCAGTAGCTGCATAAGCAATTTCTTTCGAGATGTTGGCCTTTAGCATTGGTGCGCCGGCTGTGAAGCAAAGTGACCCTACAGTGCTCTGCCCACAATCTCGTTCTTACTACTACAGTCCGATCAGAAGATCACGGATCGGATATCGGATTGAAAATGAATCCCATCTGATCCTGTAACAGGTCTGTTTGGAATTAGCACACACACACACACACATTGTGTGTGATGTAATGTGGGTTAGTGGTGTGCGTAAGACATTTTTGTGCTTATGAAAGGGCTTCAGTCAAAAACTGTAATTAAAGATTTGAAGGTGCAGTACCTTCACTTTCCCAGGGGAACCCTTCCATAAATGTATATGTACCACTCCATGAATGCATATTTTTAATCAGAAAATTAAAACCAGGGATGCTACTGTCTAAGTGGATCTAAGTGCCCTGTCGATTCCCAGTGTTCAGTAGTTACAGTTGTGGTTCTGCCTTTAAGACTCAATCTGTATGTAAATGTTCTCTTTTCTGATTGGCTGGTCTGTATTGTGTTTCAAAAGCACTCCACGCACCAGCGTTCTTTGAAACTTCAGTGCGAATGGGTGGTGCTAAACACCTGCCAGCGGCCCCCCTAGAATCTGATGTTTTATCATTTCCTTTAAAATTATGCTTTAAAGAACATTATTTTTATTTGGAAATAACATTGTCAGCTGTTCTTAAAAACTAAGGCAAAGCTGTTCAGTTCAATACTTGCACCTAAAAAAGATAAAACCTGAGAACTGACCATTTTTGCAGTGGTCTCCGAAGCTGTATATAGCTGAGATGACAAAGTTCACATTGACTTTGACTGTGACTTTTTGAACAGTGTTGACTCTGCTTCTTTTTGGCCAGACGGACAAAGTGGACGTGGTGGGCAGTAAGTTCTAACCCTTGTGCCCCTCTCTCTTTCACAGAACTAGTGTGTAACTGCAGTGCCGAGGGGGCCTTACACCTGGACGAGTGTGACCGCGACACGGGGCAGTGTGTGTGTATGGTGGGCTACACGGGGCTGCAGTGTGAGGAGTGTGAAGAAGACCACTTCACCAACGGCACGGACGGCTGCCTGCCCTGCGGCTGCGATTCGTTCGGCGCCGTTAGCCCACAGTGTGACAGGTGAGGAGCATTGTGGGTAATGTAGGCATTACTACTTATCAATTGTCTGCCAAATGAAGTGTTTCAGACCTTTGGTCTTTGGCAGGAGGGTCCGTCCCTTACTTAAAAAGACTGCACTGCTAAGAGTCTCTTGTGTGGTTCCCAACCTGCACTTATGAAATCCATTCTAAAAAATGTTTTTAGAACCAATAGAATGCTTACAGTATTCTGCAAAAGATTTAGGCACCAATGCAAATTGTTGAAAGCCATTTTTCTCAGCGTGTAGTAATTGTGTCTCTATGATAGCAAAGTTAACATTAACAAAGCAGTGAAAAGTATCAAGATTTGTTTTGTTTGTAAAAAGTAGTTGATATTTTGTGAGCTGGTAAGGAGAACACAGGTTCGGGTTCCAGAAACTCCGTCAGCAGCTCCTGATTAAATGAATGAAGGACTGATTGAGTCAAACCAGATTTCTGATGGGAGTAACACTGGGCTTCCCCAAGGAACACACTGATACACTGTATAGAAATTACTGTACAATGTTAATTGCATTTATTCTGTTTAGTTTTATTTAGTTTATTGATGTGAAAAACACTCAGTGCTCATCTGAACAGTTTTTTTCGTGGTTCTTTGCCTCGGGTAACAAAGTGAAATTTAACAGTTTTAGTAGATCCGGGACTATAGACTTCTTGCATCTGACATATTTAATCTATTCAGTATGTCAAACATATGATAGTTTGACCAGAATACAATAGAATTCTTGCACCAACAAGGGGATTCAAAGGGTGGCTCGAGACTGCGGTCCTATACATCAATAATCATAATGAATAGTTATTGTTCTCCACGGTACATATTGTCTCACTTTTGAAGTGGGATATTCTGATACATTGTTACACCCCTACACCCCTGGAATTCTGTTGTTAAGTGTTTGTCTTACAGATCCCTGCTAATGTATTTGTGTTAAAAGGTAAATTCCTTTAGGTCTGCTTCTAAATGTGATCCTACTTAGACTGTCTGAAATTACCTATCTGTCTCAAACACACACACACACACACACGCTCACACCCACACAGTGGGTGATCTTTCCAATTAGCACAGATTAGTCCTGCTTCACTCCCTCTGCCACCCCCTACACTAATTCTGCTTCAGAGCGAAGTCCGAGAATTCCAGAGGGGATCTCTGGGGTTTTATTCAGGAAGACACGGCAGGTTGCACCTGTT
>JBBPCX010098738.1:0-23380 GCA_037974365.1 Hydrocynus forskahlii
GGTCTGTGTCCAGGGTGTGAGGGGGTCTGTTGGGGTCTGTGTCCAGGGTGTGAGGGGGTCTGTCGGGGTCTGTGTCCAGGGTGTGAGGGGTCTGTCGGGGTCTGTGTCCAGGGTGTGAGGGGTCTGTGTCCAGGGTGTGAGGGTCTGAGATGATTTGCCCTGCCCGTCTCCTGGTTCTTGAGAGGTACAGGTCCTGGATGGAGGGCAGAGGGCACCTTATACAAATTTCAATTTGTATATTGTTGAAATTACAATAAATGCCTACTTGACTTGACTTTTTGACCTTGTTCCTTGAGGTAAAAGTAAAACCACCATCATCTATAGACAAGAAAGGACAAATCTATCATGATTTAACTTGAGTAACAGAGTACATTTAACTTGCTACAGTCTACATCTGGTAATGGATATGAAGATACCATCTCAGGTAAATGAGTTCCTCACTTCACGACCACCGCACAGCTTAAAGCTGTGATCATAACATGTTGCAGTAAACAAACAAACAAACAAACAAATAGTAAAAATATCACAAAAATGTAGTGCACAATTTCTGTTTATTTGTTTTATTTAACATATTGCAAAACTATAAAGCATGAAAAAGAAAATGTGCAATAGTGTCCGTGCAAATAACCAGTAATAGTGTATTCTAGCATGTAGAAGTCTGTCCTCTGTAGAAGATAAATACTTATTTTCCTTCAGTAAAACAACCCAAACTTTGACTATAAGATTAAATAGAAAACCTATAGAAGTTGGGAAGTTTTGCTGGAAACATACTGTAGAAACAAAGTTTGCCTTTTGGTTATTGCAGTAAAGGATGTGGCTAGGTGTAGGTGTACTCTCACTCGAATATGTTATTACATTAATCAGTGGACGTTCTCAGTTGAGTGTGTGTGAATATAAATGTGTTTGTGTTTATATGCATATAATTAGTCACCAGGAGGCGGTCTTGTGGTGCTGCTGTTTGCGTGCAAAACAGGTGAAACAGCACATATTTGGAGTAAATTGTATTAAGATGAGGCGTGTGATAAAGGTACGATGTGGATACACTCCCTTGACGTTTCGGGAGATAATGTGCACGTGGGCAGCAAGAAACCCCTTGGGAGGAAACAGGCTTTAGAGACGCTATTAATAGAGAAAGAGAGTGGGAGAGAGAGAGAGAGAGAGAGAGAGAAATGATGGGATACCAGAAAATCTGAAGAAATGGGGACTTTTTGGTGAAAATGTCCTGTTTTTACCAAAAATGTTTTGAAAAACACTAGAAGAGTAGAAGGTTTGCCTTTTGGGCACTGAGGTGAAGGTTGTGATTAGGTTTAGGTGCAGATGTTGGAAAAAGTAAGTCAGTGGAAGTCTTCACAAATATAGTAATACTGAACATAAAGTGTGTGTTTGGGTGGGGGTGGTATGTGTATACATTTACTGCTGTCTATATGAATACAGTTTGATACATGAAGTCAAACATGCAAGAAATATTTAAATATGTTCATGCACAAATAGAAATACATGAATTATCCTCATAAACTTATATAATAAACTTATAATACAATTACAATTCAATTCAATTTCAGTGAAACATATTTATATTTATAACAGACATTGACACAAACCAACATTACAAGCAGAAGTAAAGCAGCCCTTATAGTCAAGTGTGAACAGACCACAGTACAGCACACAGTGTGAACAATGTGGAATTCTTTCTCTGCATTTAACCCAATTAATCCATTTACCAAGTGAAACAGCAAGCAGCCAGGAACACAGCGCCTGGAGGTACCTTGGTGGTGCCTCTGGCAGTCCTGGGATTTGAACTCACAACCTTCTGAATGCAGGGGTAACTCCCTAACCACTAGGACACCAGCCTCCCCAAGGCAACGGCGTCAGGAGAGAAACACTGAGAAGGACCCAGAACAAGAAAGAGAGAGAGAGACGGGGGTGGGGGGGGCAGATGGATAGAGAGAGAGAGAGATGGACAGACTGAAGGAGGAGAGAGAGAGAGGCAGGCAGAGAGAGAGAGAGAGACAGGGAGAGAGAGAAAGGGAGAGAGAGAGAGAGAGAGAGAGAGAAATGGAGAGAGACAGACAGACAGACAGACAGAAAGACAGATGCAGAGAGAGAGAGAGAGAGAGAGAGGGAGAGACAGAGAGACAGAGAGAGGCAGAGAGAGTAAATGAGAGAGAGACAGAGAGAGAGAGAGTCTGAGACATTATCCTCTTTTGTCTGGATTAAAAAGCATGATATGTGACCTCAGCACTTAATGAACTGTATGATGATGCTGATGTGACAGGTGTGTTAGAGAACAGGGATATTAACCATGTCTGTCTACACACACACACACACACACACAGATTTACTGAGGCCATTTACTTCTAGTTTATTTCTCCACAAATTTACTGCATCGACTGAGATCATGGCAAAGAAAACTAAGCCTCTGGAAATTAATACAAACTTAAATCAGTACAACTGTGTCACATGAAGGCCTCTCTGTGCCCCCTGTAGACCAACTGGTCTTACTTATAATCACAGTAACTATCACAATTTAATATTATTACACAGTTAAACCTCCCTTACAGCACTCAATATCAAAATCAGTGGCTCAGAGACAGCAAGTAAAACTGCAGTACATGCACTCAGTAACTGATTAATGCACTTGGGACATATTGGTATGATTCACTAATCACTCCTTTTTTCCTATAACCTTCAGAAATGACCCAAAATATAAAATGTGGACAAAATATAAGACACTTGTCTTGCTTCTCATTTCTATGGCGAGTAAAGCGCCTGAACAGAAAAGATAATCCTTTATTAGTCCCACAAGAAAGCAAGCTGGTCAGTTGGTGGTCTGGTGGTTAGGGTGTCACCCCTGCAATCAGAAGGTTGTGGATTTGAATCCCAGGACTGCTAGTGTCATCACTGAGGTTTCCTTGACCGTCACCACACACTGCTCCCCTCATTGGTGGCAGCCCCCTGCTTCACTTGGTGAATGTATTAAATGCAGAGAAAGGATTTCACACTGTTCACACTGTGTGCTGCGGTGTGTTCATGTGTGACTATAAGGGGCCGCTTTACTTTAAACGTGAGAAATTTACATTGTTACAGCAGAAAGTGGAGAGTACAAAGGTAAGCCTAGCAATACAATAGAATAAAATAGCTATACAATAGCAGCATATATATATATAATATATATGAGTACTGTGAAAATATATACAGGTACACAGAGAGAGAGGAGAAGCGAGAGAGACAATAAACAGCTGATGAGAGGATTCACTTCGACGAACCGATTCTTTCAAACCGTCCTTTTTAGTCGCTCGGTTCATGTGGCCCGTAGGTTGGTTCACAGAGTGAGTCTGATCTACTCATGAACAGAGTTAGACTGAAGGAGGGCTCCAGGTTGAGTGGGACCCTTTAGTTCGTGGGTCCTGCTCAGTTCTAACAGTTATGGTGTTGTTCCTGGACGCCTGAATAAAGGCTTTGACTGGTGTGTCATTTTAATAGTGGGTTTCTCTCTTTTTCAAATGAGACAACAAACCTACACCACACAGACATACATATTTTAAAAAAGGTTTACATTCTGGCAATTATTATACAATTGTTTAATATCTAATTCTAGCATTCACTGAACTACAGAAAAGATGTAAAAGATGGCACCTGCACAGCCAGGAAAGAGACGGGAGGAGAGAAGGAAGGAGTGACAGTGGAAAAGAGAAAGACAGGAGTGCAGTGGACAGGAAGGGGGGGTGGAAGGCTAAATAAATGGATGGAGGAGATAAAAAGAGGACCTGCACTGGAGCATCAGGAACGATTGGAAACAGATTATAGTCCGGATCTGTTAAAGTATATAACTGTAATCGCTTTATATATATATATATATATGGATATACCACGTGCAGAAGCTCCAAAAAGCCATTCGATTCAACTGGACCTGTGAATCGGTTCCTATGGTTTATAGGGAGAGTGGAGTGGTTCGATGGAGTGATTCTGACTCTGGGGAGCTCAGCAGGGTGAGGAGGCTCGAGCGCGCGGCACAGAGCAGGTCCTCACGCCAGGTAACCCACCCCAGATCAACCTGGAGGAGAAATTCGGTCACATCACCAATCACCAGAAGCTTGCTTCAGAACATAGTTTTATCTCTACCAAGGAACACGGCTCTACATCTTCTGAGATTGTTCGGCTCAGGTGTGGAGTTCTCTCAGGGAGCTTCTGAGGCTGGACCGTGTTTTGGACGGTGCTGTTCGGAGTCTTCACTTTCTTTGGATTTTCTCTTTCGGGAGGATTTCGGGATGCCCTGCGCTTAAGTCGCCACCCGAGTCTCGGCTCAGTTCTCCTGGTGTTTGTCTAGACTCCCACCCAGTTCTCCTGGCGTTTTATCTAGACCCCCACCCAATTCTCGTGGTGTTCGTCTAGACCCCCATCCAGTTCCACACTCGCGGAAGGCGCCAGGGACCGAAGAACTTCCCAGCGCCTCCCGACCGGACTACCGCAGCGAGGACATGAGGCGCGGGATTTGACGGGAATAACAGAGGCTCACGCATTTTTCCAGAATGTTCATACGAGGTGGGTCCCAGCTCTCTCTTTTCCTCTCTGTTTGGTGTTTTGTGGAGACGTGGTTGGTGTTGGAGCCGTGTTAACGCCGTGAACTGGGTTACTTCTACCGTCACCAGTCCAGACTTTCCTGGAACTGGGACTCGGTCTGTTTCTCCAGCTCCGTGCCTCTGGGCTGAGGATGCCCTGCGAGTTGGAGCTCTCTACCTCTCTCTCTGGTTTATCGATGTGTAAAAACGTGTGTAAAAACACACAGCATCTGCCGCACTGCAGCGCAAAATCACTCCAACATGCACAAACACAGCGAAAGCATCATTCAGCCCTGTGCTCCAATTCACAGCACTTATTTTAGGAGCCCACATACACACATCGCATGCCCTTGATCCAAACTGGGCATCACTTACACAGCTCATTCAGAGACGACCTGCCGAATGTCCACCACTGGTCATGAAGGACCAGGACTCCAGGAAAACTGTCACCACCTTTGACTCTGAAAGACTCTGAGGCTGTGAAATCATCAGACCTGAGTGAATTTTCCGATATGCTGCTCTAGAGACCCAGTGGAGAAGGGTGTGTGTGTGTGTGTGTTGGTGGGGGGGAGCTTGCTTCCATACCAGGTGACACTGTAGTTACCACAACAGAGGCCAAGTCGTGTCGAGATTAGGAACAGGTGAAGTGTGTGTGTGTGTGTGTGTATGTGTGTGTGTACTTGCCACGGAGTGGCGCTAATCTGCGTGAGGAGGTCCTGGAGCATTTCACAAACTGTGCTCGAGAAGTTTCCTCCTTTACTTCAGTGGTTAAACGATACAAATCGTAAAACGGTAACGATATAACAGGACTTTAATGTGTTCAGAATCCTTCATTTCAGTGTGTACCATCTTTACACGGAATTAAACAACAGAAGTGTTAGAATTCTTAAACAATTTGAATGAAGAAAACCCTGAAAAAGAAATATTGAGATTTCTGCACTGTTTTAGGTCACCAATCAGATGCAGAATTGTGACATTCAGTACGTTAATGGTTTTGTACAAAAAAGTGTAATCCCGGCGACTGAAACATGTTCAGATCGATTTTATTCCCTCATCAGAAGCCTTCGCACAAACTTGGGAAGTCCTTGCCATATTTTGTGCACAAAGTCATTCTGAAATTCACAGAAATATTTCTAGTTATGTTATAATAGTGAAGTCAAATCTATTTATACAGTGTTTTTTACGTGGCATGAGCAGGGACAAACTCCCTAAAGACTAATTATAAGACTTGTTATTCTGTTATAACAATTTGTAATGAAAATTAGAAAAGTATAGAGAACAAGCAGTTCCATACATGTCTCCCATATCACCAGGAGCTCTTACTGGCTGCCCCTCCATCCGGGTCCTAGGCAGAAGTTCTTCTGGCTACGGGGAGCGACTGTACAGTGTTGGAGCCGTTTCACAAATCTTCTGCCAGCAGCTTTTGAACACCCTGCTTAGTAAACTGGCTCCTTTATTTTCTCTTCATTACAGGCCTGGCAAGACAGCGTGTGGGCTCTAGGTGCTGGGAGATTTGAGGACGGGATGGTGGGAGGGAAAGAGCATGAGAGAAATAGAGAAAGATAGACTTGGAAAGAGAATGTGATGCCTCAGTCCCCCTCTCTGATTTGAAAACATGATAAATTCACAGATAAAACACTATGGCAAGTAATGAGGCTTTTTTCTGTCTGTCCTGATTGTTGGAGGCCGCAGTCCAAGCTTGTGAGGGACTGGAGCAACGATTCATGGCTAAGAGGATCAATCTGGTTACAGTCAAGAGTTAATTCAGTGGGTAAATAGTGAGATTCACTATTGACTGGAGGACCGTGAGGCATATTGTTCAGCATTTCACATGCACTCTATTTTTCGTGCCACTTTTTCTGTTTTGTAAGTACCAGCGTGCCAACGGTTGCATGATCATGGGAATGCTGTGGGTGGATGTTAAATTGTCCAGAAACCTCAAGCATCCACATAGCTCTGCTTGTGTTCTACATAACGCTCTTAAATGGGGTCAGTCAAGAGCTTTTACTGTTATTGTGCAGTTTAGACGTAAATGACGTGATTGGATAAGTAATTGAAGAGCAAATTTCCAAAACTCACTTAGTCCAAAAGCATTCTTTTTTTCGGATAATCGCGTTTTACTTTTAATGGAAAGCAATTCTTACAGGAAATAATTGTTTTAATTGAAATTTTACAGTTACTTGTCATTTTTCAATGCCTGTTTCTAAAGTGCAACTCCTGTGCATTTTAGTATGGGCAAATTTGTTTAAAAATATTTTACAAATATAAAATATAATTAAAAAGAACAAGTTATGTACAAATTTAATATTTATATCCTACTACATGACACAGCATAGAGTCAATAACAGCTAACTGCATAAAAATTGTGAATATACTTCTGTCTACCAGTACCAGTAAAGATACAGTTTTCAGTTCAGTGGACTGAGTGAGTTTTGGAAATTCACCTAATCTTGTACTGTGTATTATGCAAGGACTGAGTGAGTTTTGTTTGGTTATACTAGTGCACATAAAGAGGTCATGTAAAAATGTACCTGAATGGACTGAGTGAGTTTTGGTAATTTGCTCTTCAACTGCTCTGTAAGTTGTGTTTCTTAACATGCAATATCAAGTGGGTGTTGTGACGTTCACCATGTTAAACAGCTTTGGACAAAACAACTTTGTTGTTTCAGTGTCAACAAAAGACACAAGCCAGAAATGTGAGAGTTAATTTTTTTTTTTTTCAGAATCAAAAAACAGATTTTTATCCAGTTAAAATAGGGGCGCACTGATGTGCTGGTACATACTTGGTCATGAACGGTCACATCTTATTATGGTCTACTACCATTAATTTTGTATTTATTATGGTTATTATATGTCAGTGTGCATCTCAAATTTCAGACTGTAATAAAATATTTTCCCTGTACGGGTACAAGTGTGGAACTGATGAAATCACAGAGAAATATTTCATTTCAATAGACAACAGTCCTTTTTATATGTGATAATGGCGAGTTCTGAAGGTTAACTTTAGAATGGGTGAATTCTGCTTGTTGACCTACTTTTATGTCTCATTTAATGAGAGGCATCTCTCTCTCTCTCTCTCTCTCTATCTCTCTCTCTCTCCAGCTCCGGAAAAAAATAAGAGCCCACTGCAAAAAGATCTTTTATAGGTATTTTTATAGTGTTGAACTGAACAGCTTTGTCTTAGTTTTGTAAGAACTGCTGACAATATTTCTCCTAATTTCCAAATAAAAATAGTGTTCTTTAAAGCATTGTTTTAATGGAAATGACAAAACATCAAAATAAGATGCAACGTTTACAGATGCAACGTTTGATGCAACGTTTACAGAACTTGAATAATTCAAGGAAAACGAATTTCTTGTTCAAGCTTAAACAAAATGGCAATAATTACCTTTGACAAACTTCCAGTAGTGTTTTACCATCCAACTGGTCTCATTGTTAGAAGAGAGTGTCGATTACAGCAATGTTTTTATACTTTTCTCATTAAATAAGATGTGATTCAGGTGATCATTAATCAGTACCTCATAAAGCAGAATGAGGTGCTTGTGTAGGACACTGGCATGGAATGGTTGTCTCTCATAGAGATGCTGATTTAAAGATTAATTGCAGTCTGCTCTTATTTTTCCAGAGCTTTTTCACATGTACTAACACCTGAGACTGAAGCTCCTCCTCCCCAGTTTGCAAACTCACAGTTAACAAGGACAGACTGAGTAGTGTGTGTGTGTGTGTGTGTGTGTGTGTGTGTGTGTGTCTGTCTGTCTGTGGGGGTGGCGTGTGGGCTGGATCCACAAAGCAAACAATAAAACATCAACAGTGTTAACAGTTGAACCGTCCGAATGCCTCTGAAATGACTGAATGGCTTGAAATGTTGTAATGATCCGAGCGCGGGTGGCACGCTGCCCATGGGCCACAGACATTGTGGAAACACAATGGTCTCGACTGGAAACCCATAAGGATTTCCGAGCTGAATATCAATCAGAGTCGTGCTTATGAAATGTAAATTAACAGCATTGTAAATCTGCATATTGTGAAAATGAGCAGTGATCCCTTTGATAACCTTTTACTGGAATTATGGGCTATCAGATTACCACAGTAAGCTTTTTATGTTTATTTATGTAACCCTGACGTAAGAGCCATCAAATTGTGCCCCTTTACTGGAAAAGCACAGAAAATACAGCGGCAAGTGGAAAGGCCCGTGATCGACGACATTTTGCAGTCTTTGAATTCTCTGTTAATAACAGTACTGTTTATATTTTATAATTAATTGTAATTTCAAGGTTGTTCATTCATTTTGAAAGTTAATTTTGACCCTTATTATTCACTTTTTTGACTTATAACAAATCAATGTGTGCATTCTTTTTATAATGGATGTCCGAATACTGCTGTACGGATATGTAAGATAAGGAGGCCAGTGAGTCTGACTGTTTTTTGCAGTGATGATACAGAAGTAAGATATTTTTATCAATATCAATATGTTTTTACTGTTTCACTCAAAGGAGAACAAGTTCTTGTTCATTGAAGTGGTTCGACTACAGTTCCATCTCATCCAAGATTTCAACATTATTTCAGTATTTTACACTTATTTTATGTATGCATATAAATGTGCAGCTCACATCTCAAAGGTTAACAAAAGACAAGCTTCCGAATACTAAATCAGGAACCAAATACAAACATAACAAATGAATATGTGAGTATTCGAATCAGTCTGGTGAGCCCCATCGTGTTCTGTGCCTTTATTCAGCCTTCAAGTAGAAGATTAGATGCTTATCCTGTATGTGAAAAACTGAGTTCTGAGGGGCTGTTTAAAGAAAGCCAGCCTTGAGTGTTTTCAATTAAACACTGTAAGCTGAAAACTCTGAGCAGTTCAGGAAGAACCCAGTCGTACACCGGTAGACTCTAGCTAATCTTCTGATTTTACTGCACATCTGTGGAGGCTTGGTCCCTCACTCTGGAGCTCAGTACAGTAAAAATAGCCCCGGCCTGGCTCCCTCTCCCCCACACCAGATGATTAACCCTAACTCTCAGCAAACATTTGCCATGCTCTCCCTCTTTGGAGTGCTAATTAAATCGGAGGGGTGGGAAGGCCTGGTCATTAGCTGATGATAATTAGGGGGCGATGAAGAAGAAAACAAACGGGGGCTTGTTGTCTCATAGCCCGTCAAGTGATTAATAATAGATGGAGGGAGTGAGGAGGGTAATCACATGCTGAAAGGTCAGCAGTGACGTGAAGCAGCTTTGGAGAGGAGAGCGTGCACGCAGGGGGCTGTTTGCGGAGAGGAGGCTGCACTAGGACTGAAGGAGGCTGAATTTCCATTCGATTAACTTTAAAGTGAGATAATGATGGTGAATTTCATATAAACGCACTCACATGCACTGGCACGCACAAGTGGCTTCATAATCATCGCTGCTCTTATTGCAAAATGTGCGCTAGGACCTCCGAAAGTCTCGCCACTTTTTTAATGATGGCGAGTTAAAGCAGGAAAATGTCCCCATTCGGATTCATTTTTTACGTTTGAAGTGTCATCGTGAATATTTTATGCACGAGTCTTCTAAGTCCTAATGCTGCATTCGAACAAAAAAAAAAATTTAGATGAGAAGGCCTCCTTGGATCCTGACAATAAAAAAAATCACCCATTACTTAATGGAGGAATATGAAACTACCAGCTGCACCCTCCCGTCCCTTTTTCTGCTCCTCACCAATATTCGTGTCTCTTGCAGTAGGTGAGGCAAAGAAACTGCACACCTTCAGCATCAAGAGGGTCTTGACACGAGCCAGCAGGAGCAATGATTCAACATGGCATGCCTTCGTCTTCTCTCGAGCTTGACATGAAGCAATCCTGCTCCTCAGTTTAGCAGGAGAGGATCTGAAAGGTGGGCTTTGAGGGAAGAACTCTTATGAGTGGCAACAGCATCTCATCCGGAGAGAGATGTGAGACTTGGATCTTTCTTCTCGCACTGTCACGTCAGCCTGACAGGGTTAGCATTAAGCCACCACTGGAGGAAGTGTCTAATGCTAACAGAGCACAAAGAATATGGGGCTTTTACTCTCTGTTCCATTTCAAACGTCAGGGGAAACAATCATGGCCTCTATCTCAGGCAGGTCCCTCTGGAGTGGGACAGGAGACTGTCACTCAGAGGGCCCACACTGAAATAGGGAAGGGACAAGAGAAAAAGGTAATGGAGGAGGGTTTGGGGACCATATTGCTGTCCTGTCATCTAGACCCCAATCAGAGAGCTTTACATTCCTCGGAGAGTCGGCCCGAAGGGCCAGGACTGATCTCCGGCTTTCCAGCCCCGAGAGAGAGGGAGAGGGGCTAGAAATAATGTGATCTTGGCAAGCAAGAAGTGTCTTAAATGTGGACAATATGTGAGATTATTCTACCAGTTTCTAGACAGAAATTAACGTAACAAGCAATTTTATCAAGTGACATTATTTCTTAAAACAGGCATTATTATCTTCTAGTGCAAAAACATATAATTTGCAAATGTGTAGAAAAATGTTATATCTCATAATGAGAACATTTAGGTGTATCTCTGACAGTTAAGATGTCGGGGGAGAGAAACAGCTGAGTGGAGTGAAAGAAGGAAGTATGCTTATCAAAGAAACAAAGGAAAAGCACAAGTGGCCAACTGGATTATTGGATTTTTCAATGGCTTTATTACATTTTTCCCCTCAAGTACAGCTGAGCCTCTGAGGACCTTACAGAGTGATGGTAATTTTTTACATTTGCATCCACCTGGTTGTAGACCCAGACACACGCAATCAAACAGTCCGCCATCAAAGCTGTCCGAGGCTGCGTCCTTCCTGTCTTTGACTGGACTGTACAATTGCATGCCAAAGCTTGGTTTGGCTGGTTCAAATAAAAACTTTTGTTGATTTTTAAAGTGAAAGCAGTAAACACAACCTCTGCTTACAACAGAGGTGCTTATAAAAGTAACATTTTCTTGCTAAATTTAATAAAAATGTTTATTTATTATAAAAAAAAACAGATAAAAGTAACTGTGGCACGTGCAAACGTTTGGACATCCTATCAAGTCAGAACTTAGATGCACCCCAGAGTTGGTCGGTGGTTACACATGTGTCACATGTTGACTGAGTCCTGACGCAACACAGACCCCCTAAACTTACTCAGCTCGACTTGAGCTCAGGGCTTACGGCTCGTAAATGTTCAGCCCTCGAAAATAACAAAAAACTACAAAACAAAAAAAAGAATTAAACAGTGACGACCAGCTATGAAACCTTTTGCTGTGCTCATTTGTACAGTCATTACTGCTGATCTTCATGTTCCATGCAGAACAGGCAGTGTTCAAAGTAGGGGTGTCACACTGTGGAGGTCCGGTGTCCAGCACAGTTTGATGGTACTCCTCCTCAAACACATTCACTAAACCTGACAATTAACTGGCGAGGTGAACCAGGCGTTTCTGAGCAGGGAAATCACCAAAACATCCTGGACCGCGGCCCTCCAGGACTGGAGTTCCACACCCCTGGTTTAAAGGAAACAGGCTAAACAGCATGAACACATTGTCATCGTGTAGTTTGGAGAACAGCTATGCTGGCTTCCGTAACAGCTCCACAAATATCTGAAGCTGTCTGATCATTTGGATGAAATTATCTTTAAAAATTAGAACTTCATCTGCATTAGCTGTTATGTAAGGTGGGCCACGGATAAGTAGGCCGCCTCTAATACTGCCGGCAAGATAAATTAAGATTATTGGACTACGAAATATGGCACTGGCCCGGGAACGTCTGGGGTTGCTGACTTGTGGGTAGGTGAATAAAAACAATCCACTTACTCATTCATCTTGTCATACATCTTGGCTACTTATAAACAGCCCACCCTGTATTTGCTAGTTAGCTGGCACATGTACTAGACCAGTCGTTTAGAGTTGTTTTTCCATTTTCATTGCATTTTCTACATGTACTACTTTAGTTCTTTTAGACTGATTCAGACTCGCAGAAATCGCAAATCTCTTTCGTACACACACACACACATACATGCACCTCTGTGACTCTTTTCTGTTGAAAGTATGAGTAAGTGGCCATTTTTTTTAGCTCATTGTAGGAAATATATGCACTTCATGTGGTCTTTCAAAAACAGAAAACACAGCGCGATAAAATCAAGGCTGAAGGGACACCGTCAATATTTCAATAAAGCCAAAATAAAAGCACTTGGCTCCTGTGTTTTATCCCAGATGTAATACAAGACCGCTGTTGTACTGTGGCTAAACAACATCTCACCCAGATTGCAGTGCTTGCTCTGTCTGGGAACGGCGTGAGTGCCTTTCTGGATACAAGTGCTTCATCATAGCGAACAGAGCTCTTGAGGAACAGCAATTTCCAGGTGCAGTTTCCAGTTATTGTTATGTGCAGAAACAAATGCATACGTTCAAAATGTACAGTCAGACCACAGGACTGAATACAGTCTGAACCTCCCCCTGTTCTCATGTTTAAAAAATGAGTTACATTTTGAAATTTCAGCCTGTTATCCTAGACTGACGGCTTTTCTTAGATGAAGGGATGAAATATAAATGAAAGCATGAACTTTTAGGGTCAGAAAGGAGAAAGTGGTTGCAGCAGGATAAGTGGTTGCAGATATCAGGTCTGATAGATGAAACAAATATGTGTTTGGTGCCTAGATTGGAGCAAGATACATTGTTTCTGCTGCAGCCAGTAGTGTTTATCTTCTGTGTTACCGTGAGGTCGGATGAGGCGTGTGTGTGTGTAGCTCTGGAGATGAGAACAAGCCTGCGCTGGTGCTGTGGGACCTGGCTAGAGACACTTATAACAACAGCCAGGGCAGTCTATCTACAGGAGCTTTCACCATCTGATTATAATAGATACTGTTGCTTGAGAGCTGATGATTATAAATGAAAGAGAGAGAGAGAGAGAGAGAGAGAGAGAGAGAGATGGAGGATGAGAGTAGTAGATGGTGGAGAGTTTTTGAAGTAGAGCTGTTAGGCTCCAAGAGCTCTGTCAGAGTGTGGGTGGAGGCATTTCTTTGTGTGTATTCATCTCTTTGTGGGGACAAAATGTGTTTGAAACTAAAGGAGCAGAAAGTTTGCATTTAGATTACTGAGGTTAAGGTTGGGGTGAGGTTTAGGTGTGATATTACTCAGATACAGTACTATGAATGTCATGAGAAATATGGTTATCCTTAATATTTTGTGTGTGTGTGTGTGTGTACTAAACCTGTATTTGACCTTACAATTACGTTTAAGGCATGAGTGTGAAACCCCTTAATCTTACATTTAAGGCGTTAATTCAGGAAGTTCTATTATTTAAGGGGCAACTTTGAAAAAGGGGAGAATTCAGTAGTTTTACCCCTTAATCAGCTTAATATGTGCACTTTTCCCGTAATTTTCCTTCATTTCCTGTATGGGGCTTGGTTTCCTATTAAGGCGCTTAGTTTCGTAGTGAAAGGGTTAACGTGATCATGAAGCAGGGCGTGATAGAGAAGGCACTGGGCTTGTCTGTATCAGTATCTGTTATTCATGTCACCCAACATTACCGGTTCAGTCCACAGCTACCACAAGATTTCTCTCGCCAGGTTTATCAATGAAGATTGTTCAAATGTCATCCTCTGATGCCGCTCAGATTTCCTTTGTGCAGCAGACTGGACTGTTGGGACTCATGCACCAGTTTACCTGGTTGACTACACCACTGGTCTTCACAGTGTTTGTTTTTACATTGTGATGTACATTGTTGCATCGGCAGTGTTTCTGTGTGTGGGGAAAAATAAATAAAAATTAGAACATATATTTTGAGAGGCGTGTGAGCTGCTTTGGTGTGCTGTACTGTCTTTGTGTGTCTTCCTATGCGTTCTTGCAGTCGGTAGAGTGTGTGTTTTTGTGTTTGTGTGTGTGTTGCTGTGGTAGCAGGACTCAGGGGAGTGTAGAGGCTCTATGCCCAAGCATCTAATGTTAACCTAAGTGTTATATTAGATCATGTATTCCATATTTTAAAGCCATAAATTATATATGAGGGAGTGGAAGGGTCCATCTGAAAACAGTGACCATCAGTGTCTATGTAGAATGGATGAAATCTACCAGGTAAGTCAATTACATGTACCCATAGACTTTAACATGGAGTTGGTCCCCCTTTTGCAGCTGTAACAGTTTCCACTCTTCTTGGAAGGAGTTTCTGTGGGAATTTATGTCCATTAATTCTGTAGTGCATTTATGAGGACAGACACTGATGTTGGACGAGAAGGCCTGGCTCACAATCTCCATTCCAGTTCATCCCAAAGGTGCTCGATGGGGTTGAGGTCAGGGCTCTGTGTGGGCCAGTCAAGTTCTTCCACACTGAACTCCTCCAGCCATGTCTTTATGGAGCTCGCTTCGTGCACTGGGACACAGTCATGCTGGAGTAGAAAAGGTTCTTCCCAAAACTGGGTCCACAAAGTTGGAAGCATGGCGTTGTTCAAAATGTCTTGGTCTGCTGGAGCTTTAAGATTGTCCTTCATTGGAAGTAAGGGGCCACCTGAATTCAATAATTAAAAGGTGTCCCAATACTTTTGTCCATATAGTGTATATGTGAGGTGTCTATCTGAGGGGCTCAGTAAAGATTTTGGGACCCCGCTGTGCCCCTGCCCCCTAGTAGTGAAGCTACTGTTTCTGTCAGAGAGAGAGAGAGATAGAGAAGAAATGAGACAGTGACTGCATGCTTGAGAGAGAGAGAGAGAACCTGCTCACACGAGACAGAGAAAGAGAGTGACAGAAAGAGAGACCATGAAATAGAGTGACATGGAGAAAGACAGTTTTAGACAGAAAGACGTGTGTGTGTGTGTGTGTGTCAGTGTGACAGAGAGACAGAGAGAGAGAGACCGCAAGAGAGAGAAAGAGAGAGAGACAGAGTAAGACAGACCGAGAGAGAGAGAGAGAGATAAAGAGAGAGACAGAGTCAGATAAAGAAAGACAGAGATAAAGAGAGCGAGAGAGGCAGAGAGAGAGTGAGAGAGTAAGCGAGAGGAAGAGACAGAGAGAGATAGATAGAGAGAGAGAGATAGAGAGAGAGCGAGTGAGGGGTTCTGTAAGACCTCGGGACTGCCGCAGATTTCTCTCTCTGGAGATGAGAATGAGCAGTAAAGCCGCTGTGAGATGATATGCTGAACATATTCTACATGAGAGAAATGAGGATGGTGTGTGTGTGTGTGTGTGTGTGTGTGCGCAAAGAGGACTACATGAGAAAGATAGGATTAAGAGAGAACAGGACTTTTGAGAGTAGCCAGCAGCTTGGCACAATTAGACAACAATGTGAGATCTAGAGAAAGATACTGGACATCTGTAGAACACACAGTGTTGCTTATAACTATATTTTATACACTGGGGCAGCTGGTGGTCTAGAGGTTTGGATGTTGCCCCTGCAATCGGAAGGTTGGGGGTTCGAATCCCAACACTGCTAGTGGCACCACTGAGATTTCCTTGAATAAGGTACCGTCCCCACACACTGCTCCCCAGTGCCCCTCGTTGGTGGCTGCCCCCTGTTTCACTTGGTGAATGGGTTAAATGGGTTAAATGCTGAGAAAGAATTTCACACTGTGTGCCATGGTGTGATGTGTTCACATGTGACTATAAGGGCCGCTTTACTTTAGTGGAATTGCTGTTACTTGCAGAAATGCTTATTGCACTTTAGATAAGCTTAACAAGCAAAGATAAAGATTTGCTGTGACCCTTCCACCAGTTCAGCACATCCTCCTCGTTATCCATTATTTCTATGAGGGACACATTCACCCACTCCTAAACTGGAGCTATTCTGAACGTAGGTAAACTTATGAGAAAGTAAAAAAAGTGTGTGTGTGTGTGTGTTTGAAAAGAAAAAGACCCTGACCCAAGCTTAATGATATACACAACCAATCGGCACCAGCCACACTTTACACTTTACACCAATATTGTGTTGCACATTGTTGTGCTTTGTTTGGGTAGCAGATGGTACAACTCTATCCCTCATTCATGCTTGAAAGATCTTCTTAATACAGCTCTAAATATACTGATTGACCAGACATGGCTTGATTCTTCATAAGTCACTTGTTGCTTTTACCTCTGATGTTCCAAATACATCAAAATGACCTATGGAGATAAAGACAGTAGACACTTATCATCCTGGTTCTGTATTGGACCACAGGAAGAGGATTCTGCCTGCATAGAATTCAGTATCAAACAATGTAGCATAGCTGTATCTTCATTGTACTAAAATCTTATTTCACTGCATTCAAGTAGAAAACAAAGAGAGACAGACTCCAATGTCCTGACTGTCCACACTCAGACCCTATTGATCCCTGCGCCTCTCTGGACCTACTGACTGGTCACTGAAACTTTATCATAGCGTCTTTCTCACTGTGCTCAGGGTATTGACTGACGGATCAGACAGAGAACACTGCTTCAGGCGTTCTTCTAACCATGTTAGTGGTTATCAAACCAAATTAGAAGCCCCCCAGGGTCACCGTGGCTACCGCAAGGCTCATCGACAGCATGGACAGTGTATGTGTGGTTGTGTATTAGTGCTTGTGGTTTTAGTGCTGTTCATGTACCAGAAATGTCTGATTTGGGATAGTTTTTCCTTCTGCTCACATCTGCTGGGAAGCACGGTTGGCACCAAAGCTTCTGAGGGGAAATAGCTCCGACACACATACACTCAGAACTTTACTGTATTTACTGACAAAAAAAGTCAATTATGCATATAGAGCTGTCAGGCGCTGACGGTGTCCTTTTGTTCTTGCACAAGGCAGCTCTGCCTCCGACTCAGTCTGCCTCTGCTTCACTAACAAAATTACAGTGAACACAAAGTGTGCAGTCCCACGCAGTGTCACTTTTAAAGCATAAAGATCCATCAGTGCCTATGGGCCGCTTGCAATTGTAGATTGATACGAGGGCGATTATGCAGGTGTGCATACTACTCAGTGTGACAAACAGGCCTCAGTCAGAGATCGCCGCAGCTGACAGTCTGGCTTTTAATACCAGGGACCTCTGAACAATAGATTTACTTTATAGGAGACCGGTCATGCAGCCACAGTCTGGAAATCAGTTGTCCAGTCCAGTAAACAAAGGTTCAGAAAGAAAATGGTATTATTTTAGAGATGCTGAACTGTTGAATTCCAGGCACAACGTCTCCTAGCTTTCCTTTCATACTTTTCTGTTTAATGGTGGGTGTGGCTAGGCCTGGCTAGTAACTTGAACCAAAAACAGTGTGCTACACTGTACATGCTACTATGTTGCTATACAGGTCCTTACTCAGTTTACACTGCTGTGCTAATATGGCACACAGTGCACTTCTTTTTTCAATATAAGTTCACGAAACATCTTCATGATGAAACACCTGGAAGCCTTAAAAATGGCTTGTTCAGATGGCATCAGTTTTCTACACGTTACCACTCAGAGTCATCAGTAAGGTGGGGCTTAATGATACTTATTTATATACACTGTTAGGCCTGTTATGGAAAATCCGGGCCCACCAAAACTGATAACTCTTCTGCATTATAGTGATCATGACACCATGTTCTTTCAAAATAATATATCTGTGGCTCCAAAATTACATTATTTGATAATGTACTATACATTCCAGGTAAAGCAGGATACATTTTAAAACCGCGGTGGTACAGTCTGAGCTTGTATTATCACACTTTAAAGATTTTGATCACTATAATATAGAACAGCTAGGTTATTTATAGGGGACATATTATGCAACACTCACTTTTTGCATTCTTTTGTATTTCCATTTGTGTCTCTACTGCTCCTATAAACACTCCAGGCTCGAAAAAAAACACCCAACCGTTTTTTGTGAATCAGATTTTGGTGTTAGGAATTATATGCTTCTAAGAGCCGTTTGGATGGCTCCCCTATTGTGATGTCAGAATAAGGAAATTTGCATAGAACCGCCCCTCACCTGTCGCGCCCCACCCACTAGATTAGTTGAAGATCCGCCATTTTTGTCTCCTGGATTTACGAGCACACATAAGACACCGAGCGCTACGGCTACAGGCAAAGGCAAGTCACGCGTGAAGTGTTGTGTTCATCTCGCTCTGGGTCGGACTCAGGGTCCAACATATAGGGCTGGATAACGCCTCCGTTTTCTGCCATTTTCACGTGTGGTAAACGTGCAGCATACGCACGGAATGGGTGGGGCGTGGCCAGCAACAGCTTATTTCCATAAAAGTGACAGAGCCCTTAAATGGCTCATTTTGAAAGGGACTGAAACTGTCAAGAATAGAGCTGGTGAGATCTCTTTATGTGAGAGTGATTTTGTGCAAAGAACTTCATGAACATGTTTTGTTGCCCATAGACCTAATATACCTAAAGTGAGTTTTGCATAATATTTCCCATTTAAGCCAGGATATTCAACAACAGGCCTGATCATGTATACAAATGGGTAATATATGTATATATTTTTTCTTCTTAATTTTAATCCCTTTTTTCACCTTAACCCTGTGGACACTGAAATACCTCACAACAATTATACAAACTAGACAGTGACACACGAGAGACAAAACTACAAAATGTAGAAAAGAGGAGAAAAATGTATGCACGTGGGATGCACTTTAACATCCTACTTGCACACTGTACATACTCTAATTTAGCTTTCATGTTTTACCTTTAACTTGTGTTCCTGTTTAAGTTGCTTTACTTTTTGTTTTAGATTTGTTTTTAAATTTAAACTTGTACTTATTTTATAATGTTTGCGCAGTCACAAAAGGAGCAGTTCAGGAGACATTTCACTGCGTGTTGTATTTGTATGTGCATTTGACATATAAATAATCCTGTCTCTTGGAGGACTAGTGGGTTCTCCAGTTTTGAGTTGGCACTAAGAAGCCAGGTTCTTTGCAAAATTTTCAAAACTATTTTTCAGATTCAATCAATATGTCACCTTTCCAGAGGTGAGAAGTGATTGGCTGTAACCAGTAACAACCTCAGTAATTAACCTCAACAAACAGAAATCACATTTGCTGAGGAATTGTCAAGAGGAAATTCAGACTTAAACCTGGGCAACAAATCCAAACAGGATCTCCCTTTGAAACACTGTCAGTCACACAGTATCAACGGAAACCGAGCAGGATGGGTCTGTAGTAACTCTGAAGTAGAATCCCTGACTGGAATATTAAATATGCATTAGCTACTGGAAGGAGCGCCATGTTTAATAATGTAAATAAAAATGTTTGTCTCAGCTCAGCGAAGATGCTAAAAAAAAATTGGGTACATTTGTTCTGCATTCTGCATCAAGTTACATTCATAAAGTTATTATTACATACAGTTGTGCTCATAAGTTTACATACCCTGGCAGAATTTATGATTTCTTAACCATTTTTTATAGAATATGAATGATAACACAAAAACTTTTCTTTCACTCATGGTTAGTGTTTGGCTGAAGCCATTTATTGTCTGATAAACAAACTGTGTTTACTCTTTTTAAAATCATAATCACAACACAAACTACCCAAATGACCCTGATCAAAAGTTTACATACCCTTTTGATTTGGCCTGATAACATGCACACAGCTTGAATGGCTATAAATGGTAACTATCTTCGCCTGTGATCTGTTTGCTTGTAATTAGTGGGTGTGTATAAAAGATCAGTCAGTTTCTGGACTCCTGACAGACCCTTGCATCTTTCATCCAGTGCTGCACCGACGTTTTTTGGATTCTAAGTCAAAGAATTGTCAAAGGATATGCGGGAAAAGGTAGCTGAACTCTATAAAACAGGAACAGGATATAAGAAAATATCAAAGGAATTGAGAATGCCAAGCAGTGTTCAAACTCAAATTAAGAAGTGGAAAATTAGGGGTTCTGTTGAAGCCAAACCATGGTCAGGTAGACCAACAAAAATTTCAGCCTGAACTTCCAGGAAAATTGTTTGGGATGCAAAGAAAAACCCACAAATAACTTCAGGTGAAATACAGGACTCTCTGAAAACATTTCACTTACAATATACCAGACAGCACAGAGACAAGCCTCAAACCTTCTGGCACAAAGTCATTTGGAGTGATGAGACTAGAATTGAACTTTTTGGCCACAACCATAAACCATATATTTGGAGGGGAGTCAACAAGGCCTATGATAAAAGGTACCATACCGACTGTGAAACACGGTGGTGGATCGCTGATGTTCTGGGGATGTGTGAACTACAAAGGCACAGGAAATGTGGTCAGAACTGATGGCAAGATGAGTGTAGTAAATTATCAAAAAAATACTCATCAGCCCGGAAGCTCATGGGACGTACTTGGACATTCCAACATGACAATGATCCAAAACACAAGGCCAAGTTGATGTGTCATTGGCTACAGCAAAATAAAGTGAAGGTTCTGGAGTGGCCATCTCAGTCTCCTGATCTCAATATCATGTGCAGTTCGTGCAAGACAGCCCAAGAATTTACTGGAACTGGAGCTTTTTGCCAGGAAGAATGGGTAGCTTTACCATCTGAAACGATAAAGAGCCTCATCCACAACTACCACAAAAGACTTCAAGCTGTCATTGATGTTAAAGGGGGCAATACACGGTATAAAAAACTGGGGTATGTAAACTTTTGATCAGGGTCATTTGGGTAGTTTGTGTTGTGATTATGATTTTAAAAGGGGAAACAGTTGTTTGACAATAAATGGCTTCAGCCAACCACTAACCATGAGTGAAAGAAAAGTTTTTGTGTTATCATTCATATTTTCTGAAAAATGGTTAAGAAATCATAAATTCTGCCAGGGTATGTAAACTCATGAGCACAACTGTACCTACTAACTCTACCTACTAGTGTGTTGCTAGACTGTTTTCAAAACAGGTACTTTGCTAAATATGACTTCATTAAGTACATTTAAAATAAACCAACGTTATAAAATTAGAAAAATACAGGGTTCCCACGGGTCAGGGAATTTCTAGAATATCAGGGAATTTCAGTTAAGCCATTTCCAGACAGGGAAAGTCAGGGAATTTGATCATTTGGGTGCCAAGTCAGGGAATTATCAGGGAATTTTGTTACTAGCATATAGTGCAATAGGCAAAACCTGATGTGTATTTACGCGTCTTTGTTCCCAGTGAGTGTTTTTATTTTGCTCAAAACCTTTCCTGCTCTAAAAATGTGCAACATTCTAGAACGCAAAATCTTTGCGAAGTCTGTGTCGACATATGTCCTTACACTCGCTAACTTACCAAACATGCCAGGCAAGTGTAAATTTCAAATTTGGTTGAAAATGAAGAATTTAAGGACTGGCTCACCCAAAGTGATGATGACAGCAGAGCAAAATGCAGAGTATGTAAATCGTTCATACTTCTCTCCAGGATGGTAGAGCATGCACTTACGAGCCATGCGACTGGGAAAAAATGTTGCGAAGATGAAGACGCTGAAAAGATCCACCTCGTCTAAACTTCCCATCGCTGCGCTTCTCCAGTCGTCCACATTAATGCTGCTTTATAGCATGTAGAGCTGCTTTGTTCAGAATGGCCCATTTTACCGTGGCCATTTCCAGATAAAACATGCATGTAGAGGATGTCAGAGAGTTGAGGTTTTAATATGGTCCATTCAACACTCCAAGCTGCCTATATGCAACAAAGATGACGTAAATGCAGTTGTGAATTCTATAACCCCTTCAAATGCCCTTTTCTGCTCAGTATACAAACATTATATTGGACATTTCTTTATACGGGAGGTCATGGAAATTCTGCTTTTTGGTCAGGGAAAGTCATGGAAAAGTCAGGGAACCCTTTAATGCCGTGCGTATCATATTTGAGACATGCTTTTCTGAGACACATTGCATTACCATGAGATAGAAATTTTGCATAAAACCCTTTTGTATACTATCTGATACTTGTCTTCTGCCCTCTGTTGGAGACCTTTTGCACTACAACAGTTTTCACACGTGGTATGTTGGAATTCCAAATGGCTGAATCTGATTAGCGCCCTGCTGATTGTGTCAAAGAGAAGGGTATTGGTCATTTGATGGTTTTATGGTGAGATTTTCTTTCACATATTTATCAATATTTTTAAATAAGCACTTACATTGTTCAAAAAACTTAAATTTACTTAAAATTTTTACATTTTGTTTGTAGTAAAATCGAGCAGAAAATGTTTGTATCAAAATTGATACAGCAGGTGTAATGGGAGATTTAGTGGTAAATCCCTCAGTGGTCATTTGTTATTTATTTCTGGATGTTATATACATTTGTCTTCCATAGTCTATAATTCAGCATTTTGATGAATCAATTACACAATTTACAGATTAAAATGTGATATTTACAACAAATAATTAGACTCAGAATTCATAAATATTTATGCTATGGCTAATTTATAGATGGCTAAAAGAAAGTTCACTACAGAAGATGTCCTGCGCTTCCTTGATGGCAATTTGAGTGACATAGAGGGCATTGTAGATACAGATGATGAAGTGGAAGATAGAAATTGGACTCCCAATGCAGAGCATGATGATGAAAGCTCTAGTAGTAGCAGTGAGGAAGACAGAAGTATTGATCAGAGAACTGAAACTGGAGAAGGGGTTCCAACAGCGAGACAGGCAACACAGTGGCATGGAAGAGGCAAAGTAAAAAGTAAGGAGAAGAGGAGAAAGACACATACAGGTGAAAGTGTTGACAAGACAAGCTCAGAGGAAGAGAGTCCAATAGCAACACATACCAAAGGAACAAAGAAATCTGCAAAGAAAAAGACGAAGAGAGAGTACAGATGGAGAAAGGCAGACTTTGAACCCCCAGATGTTCAATTTGATGACAATGCAGATGAAGCCATTGAAGAAAGGTCTGAGTTCACACCATATATGTACTTCAAGCAATTTGTTACAAATGAAATGTTACAGCTAGTTGCAGACCAAACAAACCTGTACAGTGTGCAGAAAGAAGGA
>JBBPCX010098765.1:0-23378 GCA_037974365.1 Hydrocynus forskahlii
CCCATGTCCTGACATGGTGTAATTGATTGTGTGTGTGTGTGTGTGTGTGTGTGTGTGTGTGAGAGTCAGGGTAACTATTTTTCAACACACGAACACACTCTCCTGGCTGTAATCCATGTCAGACTCTCTTTGGAACCACCAGGGATTTTATTCTGAACAAAAGGCTCTGTCGCTCTCGCAGTCGCCGCCAGACTGACAAGGTTATTCTCAGAGAAAACGATAAGCAGAGAACACAGAGGCATGTTTATACAATGTGACACCATCTTTCTGTCATGGAGAAGCACACACACACACATATACACACACACTGACCTTGTCACAGAGGTGGGTCTAAAAGTGAGACAGGAAAAATACAAGCAGGCGTTTGGTCTGTTGTGAACAGTTCAGGCCGTGTTTGGCACAATAATGACAAATGACTCGACAGATTCTCATACGCACAAGAAAACACGCACACACACGTTTCCCGCAGTGTTCGAATGACAAGAACTAAAGACGGAGATGCTTCCTGCTGCTGAGAAACATGACGGAGTGTGTTTGCGACTGACAGTGTGGCATCATGAGTTGTCAGTCATACACACACTTGTTTGTGTAAACACTGCGTGTGTGTTTTGAAGCCATTTCTTTTTCGGTTACTGGTGTTAAAATTAGGGTCGTGTTTGTGTGGTTTCTGACCCTGTATGACACGTCATTATCTATAAACATGGAATAAAGCATGAGAGAAAACTGACACACCATTTATTATTCTAAAAAACATGTATGTAGACACTTCTAATTATTCAGTACTTACTTATTAATTATTTAGTTGTATCAGACACACCAGCTGCTAGGAGTGTGTGTGAATGTGGGGATGTAAGGGGTGTGTGTGAGTTTGACCTCACAACATCCTGCATGTATCCCTCCACCATGAATGGGTTTAGTTTTAGGACTAAAAGCTTCTTAGAACTCTGGTAGAACAATGTGTCAGACATCAGGAGGTATAACCATTTAGTGTTATAACTTTCTTTGGGGAGCATTTAGTGGCAGATGTCTGGCTCTATACACCTCCACTGTGAACAGTTCTGACTCTGACTCTGAACTCTGTTTACATCCTAAACACACAATTATGCAGTAATAAGCAAAAGTGCTTGTATCCAAATTTATGCACAGTTAGTGGGTCCAAACACTGCACAATATAATAATGCTCTCTCTCTCTCTCTCTCTCTCTCTCTCTCTCTCTCTCTCTCTCTCTCTCTCTCTTTCTCTATCTATCTCTCTCTTTCTCTTTCTCTCTTACTCATTAGGAGTGTTGTTACACAATAGAAACGTCATACTTGAATCAGTAGCATAAAAGGCAATTACCTCAGAAATAACAGGAGAGTTTTGAACTTCATCTGTAAGTTAATTAGGAAGCACAGTCCACATTTCAGTGAGCAACGCCAGCAGTTACAAACACAAACTCCCGCCAGTGTGTGCCTTTAATTAAACCCATTTGAACAGGCTGTCCCACGGGACTATTTCCCCTCGAAACGCAGGGGGAGAAAGAGCTATTCTTTCTCTCTCTCTCTCTCTCTCTCTCTCTCTCTCTCTCTCTCTCTCTCTCTCTCTCAAGCTGTGCTGTCCTTGATCATAATTAAGCAAGACTATATGTGTATAATTGTGTGAGGTGTAAATACCACTGGACTTGGTGTGTGTTTTGTATTTTATTGTGACTGTGGGACAGCAGTGTGTTTTGATGTGTTTTCATGGGACAGCAGTGTGTTTTGTTGGGGCAGCAGTGTGTTTTAATGGTACTCTGGGACAGCTCATGCATGCTCTGTCTCTCTCTCTCTCTCACTCTCTCCGTCTCTCTCACACACTCACATACACACATAAACACACACACACACACATACACACACACACACACACATTCTTTTCTTCAGGCTCGGCACTGAATGTGACGAACGAGGCACAGTGTCACCAGATTTCTTCAAACCAATAATCTTCACTCTCTCTTCTATTCACACACACTCACATATATATATATATACACACACACACACACACACACACACACTCCATCTCTGGTTAAATTGCTCCATCTGCGTCCTCCGTCCCACCCCAGGCTGTGTTTCTATGTTAAGGCTACATTATGTGGAGCTTAATGACAACAATTTCTCTGGCAGAGATGATTCTCTCTCTCTCTCTCTCTCTCTCTCTCTCTCTCTTTCCCTCCCTCCCTCCTCTTTCCTCTCTCCTTCTCTCATTCTATATCTCTCCTCTCTCTCCCTCTCTCTCCCTCTCCTTTTCTCTCTCTCTCTCTTTTTCTCTCGTCAGCTGTAATGATATTTTCCAATATTTCTCCTAAAAACGTGTTTATGCCTCTTACTGTAGCTTTGACCATCAGTACAAGTGTGTGTGTGTGTGTGTGTGTGTGTGTGACTGAGTTGGACCACTCAGGGACAGGATCACAGGGTTTTGGGACTGGAGTGAGAGATGGTTTTTGGTAGGTAGGTCAGAAGATACACGAGAAGATAGAAAAGTTCTAATTAACAGCCTTTTCAACACGACTGCCTCAGAGATGGAGATTTAATTTAATTTTCCTCATCCCACCAGTGGGAATTAAGATAAAATTAATTAGTTTTTTTCCCCACACATGCAGCTATATATTACTTTTACGTTTTATGCAGAATTTTTATGTAAGTTATCTAAGTCTCCTCGTTTTTTTTTTCAGAAATAGAAAGCATATTGTGCCACCTCTCCAGTCCATTAAGGCTCTATTTGGGCAGAAATCAAACCAATTAAAAGGGTCAAGAATGTCACAATTAAACAATATTTACGCATTAACTCCACTGTGTAGCGTCCATTCACACCAGTGTGATCTGGAACATTCTTGTATTCACCCTGGTTTTGCACACGACAGTCTCTATATTTACTGAACATTCTAACACTTCTAACTGCAGATCAACACTGCAGGTTAATGGAGATTCAGGATTACTTTTGATACACCGTTGTCTTTACACTCAGAGTTTCTCAGCTGACACACCAACTGATGGACGGAGCACCTTGCAGGACACTCAAGAGCACAACACACACAACCAAGAAACACACACTCACTGTTTGATATTGTAAAATTAATTTTGACAGATGGTTCAATTATTGAACCTCCTGACACACATCAATGCAACAGCAGCAAACGACCCAGCAGAGCTGCTGTTTTGGTTACATTCCTTTATAAACCATCTTTATTGAGTATTTATCTTCTCCATCATTCGTTCATTACTATTCTCGAACAAGCTGTCGGTCAAAGTCAAACAAGTCACACTAGCATTGAGGCAGCATCTCATTGAGAAGGGGACACTTAACATCTTTATTTAAAAATAAAAAACATTTACAACATCAAACAAATGTGAGGCAGTCACTGTCTGTATCACCACTGTCCTGAAACTGCTGCTCTGAAAGTGCAGTGCTGCAGTCAGATGGCACAACCGGAGTAAATTCAAGAACAATCTGATTTGCGCAAGTCAACACATTTTTGCCTTAGTACAATGGAATGCTCTTGTATTGTCCCCATGGCAATGTATGACTATGGTATTTGGTTCGTGTGTCACCTTAGGGACATGGTTCCCAACCAACTTAAAAGTAGTTAATATGCATGAGGTCATACTTTTAAAATATCACATTAATTCAATATAATATTAAAATAATAACTGATAAAGTGAAGTTTCTTTAGCCAGGGTGCCATTAATAGTGGAAGGACAGTAGTGCCTTAATAGTAGTGCCTAATGGTGAAATAGTGGAATATATATAAAGTGTGTATATAATGTGTGTCTGAGCGTATGACCAGTGAATCCCTAAAAATTGCCCAAAAATTACACCAGCTTCAATTAAATTGTAAGTTATGATAGTGTCTGGTGAGTGGAAGTCCGATGAGTTGCTTCTACTAAATTGGCAGGTGAGTGGAAGCACAGGGTAGGTGTTGGTGGCCAGTGAGAGGAGGTACAAAGAAGGTGTTTCTCCTAAAGTGGCCAGTGAGTGGAAGTGTAAGGTAGGTGTTCCTAATAAAGTGTCCAGTAAGTGGAGGTGAAAGGTAGGAGTTTATTAAAAGTGAATGGAAGTGTAGTTTCCTGTGGTTATGAATGTGGAATATAAGAAGTATCTGAGGAATAAGACAGATTCAGACACAAGTAGACCAGCATATCATTAGCATGTCCTTGGAGTTTTGCCGCTGCTCTCTGCAGCATCGGAGGAACATGCAGTTAGTTCAGGAAGTTCTCTAAGATTAAAGGGAGTGTATTTTTTCTGTTTGTATTTTTATCTACACTTGGCGCATGGAAAGCGTTTAAGATTCCGTCTCTGTGGTAGACCAGTAACCACGATGCTAGCCCTTGACCAAGAAGTGCTAATGTTTTTGGCTTACTTTTCATATGCAATAATGTAATTACATATTTAATTAAACATTATTATAATCGCCAACCTGCAGGCAACCCTATTCACAGCTCAGGGCATCAGTTTTAATGTAATGCTAAGGAGGCTTTCATTAAATATTAAAAACCCTGTCTCAGGGACAGGAAAATACACAGCAGCTAATCTGTTTAATAAGTAAAAATTACTGAATAAATAACCAATTACACCTATTACTCTTGCTATCTCACTCCCCATCACTCATCAACTGTCATCTCTCTGAGAGGGTAGGATGGTCCTCCCTCTCCTTCATCATTCAATATAATTGTCCACTCTCTCTCTGTGGAAAGCGTGGTCTTCCTTCTCCCCAATGAAAGCTGTGACTTACTGTTTTGAGGCCAAAGACTGTGAGGAATGTTTCAGATGATCTGCCTACGGAGGAAGATGAAGATGTTTCTGGCTACTTATGAATCAGACAAGAAGAAAAAAAGCTTAGAGTGTGTCTGTTCACCAGTTGTGTTCATAATGTGTGCAAGCACTCCTGCAATCAGCTGTCAGCAGACATCAATTCCATAGTCTTAAAAAATCACTGACAGTTCTCAGCTTCTGCTTCATGAAAAGAAGAGCCGTGAGGATTTTTGACTGCTTTGAGATTGAGTAGAGAGAAATTCTGCCTTATGTCTCATGGCGGCTGTTTCTTCATCCAGCTGTGGATGTTACTTCATATCAGAGCTCGCTAAAAGAGGGCCTTCCTGTTGCACTAAGAAAGATTTTCAGTAAAGTAGAAAACACAAGTACATCCAAAACGAGTGATGTGTTTTTGCCCAACTTGTGATGAAACTACAGTACAGTTCAAATGTCTCTAGCCACCCCTCATTTCTTCATATTTTGCTTCTTGTATTTTTATTGTAATTTTAAGGAACAGTTCTCCAGGCTTCCTGAAGGTCTTTTAAAGACTCTTATTATCAATCCTGTCCCTTTTTTGGTTTTTAAGCCACAAAGTGACCTACGTATAAATCATTTAAGCAGAACAAAGCACATCTAACTGAAGTCCTGAACCAGTGAAGAAACAGGTGCAGATGATTCCAGATGATCAGGCGGTGATCAGTATACTGGTGGTGCTGAATGCTGAGTGGTTGGAACACCGTTATCTAGTCCTTGTATCTTTAGGCACTTTTCAGCCTGTCACAGTAAAACATTTGTTCGCATTTCTTCAAAGATAGGACAGTTTAACAGGCATAAAATAATATTTTTGCAATAACGAAGTGAGTGAAAGCAAAGGGGTGGCATAAGACTTTTGCACATTACTGTAGAGTGATTTAAAAAAACAGTATCACTGATGTGTGACGGAACTCCAGGACAGCTTTTTCAGACATGAAACTAGGGAGCTGATGAACAAATTCATCAATAAATGGTTTGATTTCTCAATATGATGATGAAGCTCAAAAATCTTTGGTGTGTTTTAGGAACCTTCACAGGTTTAGAGGAGGTAGGAGAGGCCTTCAAATGGACTCTGTAACTATGTACCAGCTCTGTGAAAAGTTCTGTGACAGTCAGGAAGAAATAGAGAAATCCAATAGTGAGAAATGGATGGATTTGTTCTCAGGGCGCCAGGCTCAAGTGCATTTGTGGGAAGGATTTTTCACTAATGGCGAATAAATGGCCAGACTCGAGCAGATGCAGCACAGTTCTCTTTAATTCCTGCACATTTGAAGTGTGTTCTCCAAATTGCTTTAACAGGATAATATAGATCTCCACATACACACCAATCAGGCAGAACATTAAAGCCACTGACAGGGGAAATGAGTAACACTGATTATCTTGTTACCATGGCACCTGTCAAGAGGGGAGAGCATATTGTATTAGGCAGAGAGTGAACAGTCAGTTCTTGAAGTCGATGGAAAAATGGGCAAAGGATCTGAGATACTTTAAGGAGAACAAATTATGATGTCTGGATGACAAACCTAAACATCTCCAGCATGGCAGGTCTCCAGTGGTCAGAACCTAACAAAAGTGCTCCAAAGAAGGAGAACCGGAGAACCAGCAACAAGGTTCCATGGTGCCCAAGGTTCACTGAAGGTTGTGGGTAGTGATCCCGCTGTAGATGTGCTGTAGAACAAACTGCTGAAGTTCATGCTGCTCTGAAAGAAAGGGGTCAGAACACACAGTGCAGCGCCCCTTGCTGCGTATGGGGCTGAATATCTGCAGACTGGTCAGAGTACCCATGCTGGCTCCAGCCACTGCTGGAAGCATCTTTGGGATGTGCTGGACAAACTATACACTCTAAAATTCAACAATCCATTACTTTGTGTTGTGAATTGTTCTTGTATTCAGTCCGGCTGTGCTGCTGGTATGACTCGTTTGACTTTGACTCGTTTGAAAGGATGATTATGTTTGTTATATAATCGCACATGGTTTCATTTTCAGTGTAGTTTGCCAACGATATTTAGAAGCATGTCAGTTATGCTCAATAGTTGCACAAAATGTAAAGAATTGTTATACAGTGCTGCTCCTGAAACAGCGAGTGTGTGTTTCTTGGTTGTGTCTGTTGTGATCCTGAGTGTCCTGCACGGTGCTCTGACCATCAGTTGGTGTGTCAGCTGTTGGGATGCAGCCAGAGTTTAGTGTGATTTAGTTACTGATGGATTTTTATATAAAAGAATAAAAATAAAGTTCTAAGTGTACAGATGATGGCATATCAATGGTCTTGTATCTAAATGGACTTGCATTGTGGCACCAACAGAAGCGTTAGAATGATCTGTGTTGAACGTTCCAAAACACACCTTTGTGACACAATGCGTTGAAAGGTGAAACGCTTCTGTGTGATCTATTTCCAGCCTCTCCTTTTATGCACAAGTCACTGAATGTTTATAATTCTGGTGGATCTCTTAGATTTGCCGGAGCTGCTCAGCTAGCGGTGAAAAGATCTGAAACTAAACCTGGTGAAATGGTGTTTATCCACTATGCTGTCCAACCAACTGCCCATCAATATCAGATGCTAAAAAGCTGATAAAAAACGCTCTATCATTGTCACAGCTTCCCCTTTCTCCTGAATGAGGGCAGGCGCGGAGGTAGACATTCATTTTTGCTTCTTTATTTTTATTTTCAAAAAACACAAAACCAAAGGCACGAGGGCCAGAATCCTAAACAAAAGGAGAGAAAGGAACATGCCACTCTGGATGACGGAGTCTGACGGTGGACCGACAACTAAGGTCCATCAAAACTGAACTTAAATACAACAACCTCAAAACTCAAAACCAATACAGACACAAATCTCATTACTCTGAGCACCCCGGCAGCTAAAACTCATAATACCCAAACTCACTGCCGGCAGTGCTCAGAATTTCAAAATAAAAGTTCAAACACAAACTAAACACAACACTTAAACAAGGGCGGCTACAGTCCCCACCCTGACAATTATCTGTACTTCCATCACATTTTTTTATCTTCTTTTATTGATTTTCCATGTCTATTTTTTTTACTTCCTGTTTATAAGCTTCCTGATTTTTAAATATCTATTCCTGTACACCACATCGAATGACCTTTGTGTATGATAATGTGCTACATAAACTTGACTGTATGTGTACAAATGGCCTTAAGCCACTCTATATAAACAAAACACATTATTATTGTTATTGTTCTTACATTCATATTTTTTCATGCAGAAACAATTCCTGTGACTTTTCAGGGTTGATTCCGCTGTTTTGTTTTTGTCCACATATAGCAGTGCAGGTCAAACTGTTCCTCATTGCCTTGTTCAAACGCCACACACACACACACACACACACACACACACACACACATTCAATATAACCACAATAGCTCTGCAGTACGTCCTCCTAAAAGCACAGCTGAGCCTGGCGTGTGATTATTGCCGGGTACAGAATGAGGCGCGGGTGGGCCGGCGTAATGGTCTTGTGGAAAGATTGGTCATTGATTCCTAATTGCAGGGTGCGATCAGTCTGGCAGAGCCACGCTTCGGCCCTTAATTGCTCCCTCGTTCCCCTCGTAGTAGGTAAGAAGCTTTTATCCCAAACGACGGGATTAAAGCCTCTGCTCACAGGGCCAGGCGCTCACCCCCGCTGTCTGGGGAGGCTTCACAGGGTGAACGAGGGTCAGGCAGGATCGCTGTTATTCACAGTCAGTGTGATCCTGCTGACCTACTGTTGGCACACGGATTGCCAGGGTGCACTGGCCCATACTGCTTTAGTGAACCCTGGTTTGACTTTGGTTCATGGCCTTGGTAGTCATTCTGGCTACAGGGGAACATTAGGATGCATGACAGTTACAATCCTTTATCCCTTGTTCCCATTTAAATGGCATAATAATGGTGGTTTTCCACTGGCACAAGGAAGTGTCAGTCTAACATGCCGTTCCACCAACAAATGCTTTTTCATTACAAATAACGTGACCCGAACCCGAGTTGCTCAATGGCAGGGCTAAAAGCGGCCACAGCCGAGCTTCCTGTAGGACTTTCAAAGACTCTCATTTTCAGTCCAGTCCCTGAACTTGACCAGTTTCAGAGGAATGTTTTTGCTAGGTAAGCCACACAGTGACCTACGTATGAATCATTCAAACAGAACAAAGCACATCTAACTTCATTCCTGAACCAGTGAAGAAACAGGTGCAGATGATTCCAGATGATCAGGCGGTGATCAGTATACTGGTGGTGCTGAATGCTGAGTGGTTGGAACTCCTTTATCTAGGCTCCTTGTATCTTTAGGCACTTTGTGGCCAGTCACAGTAAAACATTTGCTCCCATTTCTTTCATTCAGTCTATTCAATATGCCAAAGATAAGACACTTGACAGGTGTGAAGAAGTGGTTTTGCACCAGCAAAGTGATTTCTAAGCCAAACGGAAAGAAATGAGAAACGGCTTACACCAGACTTTTGCATAAGCTTAACGGGACTGTAAAATCCTGTGTTGTTCTGAAAAAATTATTTCAACATTATCGTATTTTCCTTTAGCTAAGAATTAACAGACTTGGCCCACACGTGAAGGGCATCATTGCACATATTCCCTGCGTGATCTTGTGCTAAAAGAGCTTATTTATTTATTTATATCTCCTTCCCTGTAATAATTGCAGTACCAGATGAAGACTCCAGCGATGTGTTCTGATGGCCCTCAGAAGTGAGATCTGTCTGATAGTTCAGAGACGTATGTGATGACTGTGATGAGTCGCAGAACGGCGTTGGATCAAATCGGCAGCGGCGCTTTAGCATACTTAAAGACACGTCACGCCCGCGCGATCCGTCTCACTGATGGAGCTGATTATTTCTCCTTAAAATATTTGCTCATGAGGAAAATCAGGGCCCATCAAAGAGAGTGACAGAGAGTGTAGTTATAAATAACATCTGTGCATCTCCATCAGATCCGGCGCCTGCTGACACAGCTGTTCTTCTTATTTTATTGCTTATATCAAACTCACTCCAGAGACAGACATTTTCCTTCATAATATCACTATTATGATACATAAGAAAACTGCAAAACAGTGACCCATTCTGGGCCATCAAGCCATACTCAAGCTAGTCCCATTTGTCTCATACTGTCCCCAAGCTCGACTGACCTCCCTGCCCCCAAACTGGCCTGATCTCACACAGCGCTTAACTCCCCAGACCTGAGCGTGCTTCCTTTCTTTAATTTATCTACTCAATATGCCAAAGGTATGACAGTCTCACAAACATAGTTTTTGCACAAACGAGGTGATTCAAAATGTAAAGAAATTAGGTGTGGTTCAAGACTTTTGCGCAGTACTGTACACCAAAATCACATATAGGACTGCCGACTCTCAATGTAAACAAAATGCAAGCGTTTATATTTGTGTGTTTATTTGGTATTTCACTGTGGCTTTTCAGCCAATCAGATTTTAGAACCACCCGCCCTAATAGTACTGACCCCAGACTGCAGAGCTGGATGTCTTGGGCTAAAAAATGATTCCGAAGAGAGCAGGAATCTAGGAGGTGTTTCACTACATAGAACATCACTGAACATTTTGCACAGAATCCCTGTCTTTCTGTCTGTCTACCTAGAAGAGATGAAAGAAGAGCTGAATCTGCTGGTCTGCACTTTGTTTTTCTAATAAAAGTCTGTGTTCGGTTCCAGCAAAACTCCAGTCAAGTACAAACCTTCCCAAATAATACTCAAGTACAGTTATGAAGTACAGTTCCTCCAGTATTCTCTGTGAGTACAGTACTGTATCATCCTGGTCCGAGTGTGTAACTGCTGCTAGAAGACTGCGATCCATCAAATATTTAGCTGTGTTTAGAAGGGTGTGCTGGGAAATCCTTCATCTCTCAGACTTTATTTTCTATCCACTTTTTCCTGCGGGTTCCTGGGGAGCTCTGCACCCCCTTCAGCCCCACCCCCCATTGCAGTGTCCAGTTAACGGCTAATTGCTGGTTGACCCCTCAGATTCTGGTCGCCCATAAATGTCCATAGGTAATGAAAGTAGAGTAATTTCTTTCATTAACTCATCTCAGTGTTAATATAGAACCGTAATTTAGCGCCGCGCCATGACCCAATACATTTTAAAACGACCCCTATGAGAAAGGCGGTTCTAGATATGCACAGAATGAGCTGAGAGTGTTACAGTGGCTTCATGCAGTGCGGCCTGCAGGCTGATCACTGTCTTTTTCTTAATGTTTAATATGTCATTCCACAGCTCCAACCACCAGGAGAAGTCTGCAGGATCAAAAAGATGGTTATTGCACACACGGTTACGAGTCATTGCACAAATTCCTCATCTGCACACCTTCAGCTTCATCTGAGGGTTGAATGTCCACTACTGGGGTATCTCAAAGATCTTTCCTCTGATCTACAACCCAAACAAAAGAGATGCCAGCTAAAAAAAAGGCTGATATTATGCTAATTTAATGGCACACTACCAGTCAAAATATTTTGCACACATTTAGTATTTTACTAAAAATACACTACTGAACTACAATAAGCCACCTAATAGAATTATAATTATACTGTGGATCTCAGTAGATACTTAACAAGCTATTGAACTGAATTTATGAACCAGTCAATGAGTGCATTTAAAGTTAAAGGGCAGTCTAACCCGTTGGTGTGTATCAGATGGTCTAACCCAGTGGCCCCAAAACGTTTTTGCGCCATGGACCAGTTTCAGGTAAAACATTATTTTTTTATTATCGGTGTAGATAAAACTAAAACCATTTTTTAGTACTCATTTTTGCTAGCCCATGGGCTACATTTTTTATGTACCATATCACGTGACCAAGATGAGCATTTTTATCTAAGTAAAAGATCTTTCAGACTAACCAATGAGTGCATGTCAGGTGGACCAACTAGTGTGTGTGTGTGTGTGCGTGTGTGTGTGTGTGTGTGTGCGTGTGTGTGTGTGTGTGTGTGTCAGGTGGTGAATAGCAGCATCTTCATGCCAGGAATCTGGAGTTACAGTAGAAATGCTACACAAGAGATCACATATGGTCACATATCTGTGACAACATTTACAAGCTTCAGACATCTGTGTTAAGATGTGCAATATCTTTAGCTTGGTGCTAACATACTATTAGAATCCTGTAGGTGTGCTAACGGTACTAGCATTTTCATGCAGGTGTGTTTTTCCCTGTTTTGTGACAGAGTTGGGAAACTCAGCTGAAGGCTTTGCTTGAGCAGTCACAGTCCACCGCTGTAAAGTAGAGGCTGTTGTAGAAGGCACGGCTAATCTCACAGAAATAAACCTTCCAGGGCCAGCGAACACATGTCGGGTCAGCGGGGAAGCCCAGTGTGTGCAGAAAGAGCCTTGGGTTGCCACAGTAATTAGAGAAGCCTTATTTAAACGCACCTCTCCGAGGTTTACTTCTGCTCCAGCTGCTGCAAACTATCCGACTGTGTTGCGCACTGCATGGAAAACAGGTGCTTCCTCAAAACACCAGCACACACACGGACACACACACAGACACACACACACACACACACTCACACACACATACACATACTCAAACACAGATTCAGGTTCATGCACAGATTCACATACACAGATAGTCACACATGTGATCTCATATAAATTAATTCACACACATAAATCTATTTACAGTAAATTATACTGTAATTTCTACAGTAACATACCACCTTCAAGCCAATTTGATAGTTTGGAGGTGTTTTACAGGTCTATTTAACTAAATTCTGGGAAACAATTCACTTTACAGACTAATTTTACTATATCTGGAACCACACTCTACAGCTACTGTAATCTTAATATTACAATATTATAATAATATATCAATACAAGAAAACAGTAGGCCTATCACCTACTTTATTGTAAAATCCTACTGTGATAGTGGCTAAACGGACCACAAACCCGAGACTCTGGGGTGGAAAGGGCCACTTATCCAAGTGTGCCTCCTAATTCATTATTAAATACCACAAAAATAAAATTGAATCAGATACTAAAATAAAATGGCCACTTACAGTCACACGTGAACACAACGTGAAATTCTTTCTCCCCATTTAACCCATTCACCAAGTGAAGCCGTGGGCTGCCACCAGTGAGGGGCGCCCGGGGAGCAGTGTATGGGGACAGTGCCTTGCTCAAGGGTACCTCAGTGATGACATTAGCAGTTGGGATTTGAAGCCATGACCTTCGGATTGCAGGGCTACACCCCAGCCACTAGGCCACCCAGCTTCCCCATATATTGTGTTCACAATTGCCTGTCTCCTCCTCGTTTCAGTCCCTAACCGCTAGGCTACCAAGTGCTACACAAATAATAACTAATGCAAAAATCCAAGAAACAAACAACCCAAACACTAAAGGGACAAACTAATTAAAAATGAGGAAAATAAAACAAATGGCAAAAGGAAAAAGGCTCAAAGGAAACTGAAAGAAAACAATAAAGTAAACGAGGAGGTAGAGTTAAAACAAGAAAGGAACTTTGGAGGTGGATTGAGTCATGGGAAAGAAACCAGAGGGAACAGGGTGGAAAGGAAGTTATAAAGGGTGGGGAAAGATCAGAAACTGGGAGACCAGTGGCGCCCTCCAGTGACTTTTAAAATAAGTTTAGCTATTGTCTTGTCATCAATGATGTAACCAAACAGGTGAGAAAGAGAAACAGCCAAACAAACCTTTATTTGGTAATTTCACATTGGATCACTTACGTCTCTTGAAATGGGCTAAAACTGTGGACAGTTTTAGATTTGGATTGAAACATCTTTGGCTTGTCCACTCATATGTGATTGTGTTTTTTATAGCCTTGTGGACTATTCCAGTAATGACTGGGATGTTAAAAAAGTGTTGATCATTATTTGCTGAGGTCAGTTGTGGTCTGTTCTTTCTTTCTAATAATTATCTTTTCCTTTTTTTATGTATTTTTAACATGAAATCCTCCTTTGGTCCTGCTCGCATAAGTGCATGTTGATTTCTGTGCCTTGTGATTCCATCTTGGAGAGTTTCCTTTCCTGGTGGTCTGGTGGTTAGGGAGTTGCCACTGGGATAAGAATGCCATGAGTTTGAATCCCAGGACTACTAGCGGCACCACTGAGGTGTCGTGGTGCAAGGTACCATCCCCACACACTACTCCCCTGGCACTCCCTGTTTGTGAATGGGTTAAATGCAGAGAAAGAATTTCACACTGTGCTTGTATTGGGTACTAAATCATTATGATGTGCAATATCATTATTATGAGCAATAGTATTACCATGTGAAACATCTCTGCTTATTTAAAAATGACTGATCTCTATCATGTACAAAGTCATCCGTCATCAACATAATCTGTACTCAATACATTCAATAGTATCAGCACTAATAGACTTTAATATCACTAGATTATTGACAAAATATTTTCTCTGTCTGATCATAGTTCAGAATAACTGGCTAACCTTAAAAATCCATTAATCTATCTAAATCAGAATCAGAAAACTTTACTGAACATGGAGGAAACTGATAATGCAACAACTGCACAGACACACAGATACACAACGACAAGAACAATACAAAATATAATATAAACATAAAGTTAAAACAAAACCATCCAAATACATAATATGATATATAACAATGCTTTGCATTGTTGTTTAGTGTTCAGCTCTAGGCACTTTGAGGCTGCCCATTGCTTTAGCAGCTGTTTGAGAAGATGTGGTGGAGCTCCACGTGTCTCAGAGAAACCTTGGGCTCCCCTTCCCCCTTCCTGTGTTGGTGGGATCACTTGACTGCTGGAGTCATTGCTAGTGGGTGGAACTGGAAATGATGGAATTGGGCAGAAATTGAGAAAAATCCCTCGAAACACAAACATTGAGCTGACTGACTGCTTATGTTCTCAGGATTGTAAACATCCTGCTGGTTCTTTATTCATTCCAGTTTTTTTTTTAAATCCATTTCATAAGTTGTACAAAATCAGTCCTAAACTGAAATCCACATTTTTCACAAAATACATGTTTTTCCATTTTAAGTCATTAAAACGCATCAAAAATAAAAGTCTATTGAAGCCATTACAGTCCAGATTAAATAAAATTTCACCTTGACTTCTATAGCAGTTGCACCATCTTAACTGACCCCCAGTCAGTGTCTGCTAATGTTGTTTTTTAATTATAATGAAGCCACGCCCCCTTAGGAGAAACAGACTGGAGGACACACATGAGGCTTCTTATCTCTGGCACAAATTCAAATTATTCTCATCCCAGTTTGTAGCTCCAAGCTCAAAGACATCACAAACATGTGTTTCACCCTCTCTTTCTCTTTCTTTTTCGCTCTCTTCTCTCTCTCTCTCTTCTTCTCTCTCGCTTTCTCTCCCTCTCCCTCTTTCTCTTACTCTATCTTTCTTTTCTCCTTTTTCTTTTCTTTCATTTTCTTTCTCTCTCTACTCACCGTTTCTCTACCTCTGTCTCTCTCTTTCTCTCCCCCTCTCTGTCTGTCTCTGTCGCACTCTCTCTCTGTCTCTTTCTATCTCTCTCACTCTCGCTCTCTCTGTCTCTGTCTCTGTCTCTCCCCCTTCTCTGTCTCTGTCTCTCTTCCTCTCACTCTCTCTGTCTCTCTCGCTCTCTCTCTGTCTCTGTCTCTCCCCCTTCTCTGTCTCTGTCTCTCTTCCTCTCACTCTCTCTGTCTCTCTCGCTCTCTCTCTGTCTCTGTCTCTCTCTCCCTCTCTCTCTCTCCCTCTCTCTGTCTCTCTCGCTCTCTCTCTTTCTCTCCCCCCTCTCTCTCTCTCTGTCTCTGTCTCTCTCTCTCTATCTCTCTCACTCTTGCTTTCTCTGTCTCTCTCTCTCTCTCTGTCTCTCTTTCTCTCACTCTCTCTCTCTCTGTCTCTCTCTCTCTCTCCCTCTCTCCCTCTCTCTCTCCCTCTCTCTGTCTCTCTCTTTCTCTCCCACCCTCTCTCTCTGTCTCTCTCTCTCTCTCTGTTTTGAGTAAGTTTAAAGGGGAGTCAGTCTTGTGTCCGATAGCATCACAGTTTCCTGGAGTGCTGGGGAATTTTCTGCAGGTTTTTTGAGCAAACATCAGAAGTGAGCGGGGGCTTTTAATTATTGCTCAGGCTTAATGGAATCGGCGCTCGGTGCAAGTGATGACTCTCCTTGTCTCCGCAGGGATCCGGAGGCACGATGCTGCGAACTAACAGCACTTTACTTTTTTAATTGCACAACGAGCTTTTCTCTCATTCCATCATTGTATTTTTCTCGCAGTGCCGGCAATTATGCTAAACAGTTATAAGGTTTCTTTCTTTTTTTTTACGCTGTTCTCCATGAAAATGTTTTCAGGTTGGGTCCTTTAGCAGATCTGAGAGGAGAGACTGGGTCTGAATGAATTCATCACGCTGGTCCAGACAGTTACCTGCAATAGAGCTGGCACAAATTGATTGACAGGCAAAGAGGAAAATAAATTACATAGAATACACTCATATCCACCCTATACAATATAATTAAGCATCTTCACTGTGCAATTATGGACATTTTGCTTTGAAACTGTTTAATCTACTGGGGTTTCCCTATCGGCACATTAATGAGAGCAATCATTTTTCGTTTTGTTGTTTATTCCAAATGCTCCCCATCGCGTACAGTTAGTGCCTTGAGTATCTCTGCACTTCAGAGCTGCCAAAATCATTGCTGCCTTGAGCCCTAAGTTTTGAGCTGCTGACTGGGCTCGACAATACAGCACACATCTGTTCATCTTTCAGCTGTGTTTGCCAAGAATAACAATGTACTGTTTGTTTTAGTAATATGAGGGCCTAGAATTTTGGTACAAATGCAAATATAGTTTGTGTATGTTTGGAGTATGAACCTGGTTTGTAAATAGTACAAAAATCCCAAAGTCTGTTCAAATCTAATCCAAATAAAAAAAACTACCTGAATCTTAAAAACCAACAAAATTGATCCAAATTCTAAAAAAATACCCCAAACCTAATCCCAATTTGATCCAAACTGTACCTGCACCCCAAAAATTGACGAACCCAAATATGTTTGGAGTCTGAACCTAAGTTGTAAACATAATTTTACCAAAATCCAAAATTCTGTTCTAATCTGATCCAAAAATATGCCAAAAACCCCCAATAAATTTCATTCCAAACCGGATCTGCACTCCAAGAATTCTATCCAGACCCCAGCCATGTGGATCTTACCTGAACGTAACCCAATCACAAATTTGATGACTAGATGTATTTGAAAAATTCCATCCAAATCTTGACCCTAAGTCCAAACATTATAACCCCAGCTGAGTCCCCCAAAAAGTCCATCCAGACCTGACTCAACCCCCTAAAACCTGCCCAAACATGACCATAATCGTGAGAAATAGGAGTCCAGGATGTTCTTCAATACCCCAGTCTGTGCATTTGCCTCCGTAATATGGTGCTTAGTAATCATTAAATAGAAACTGAAACAAAATTAATATGTCTCCACCTGAAAAAACATTCACTCAACCATACCCAAGATTCATAAAATCTACACGAACCGTAGTCAAATGGTAAAAATATCTATAAAATATCTAATATCTAACCTGATTCAAACCCAAACATTCTGTCCAAATCTAACCTGAAAAAAAATCTATTCAACCTTGATGTCTATTAAAAAAAGTCCTAAATCCAACAAAATTCTATGCAAACTCAATGAGCAAATAATTCCAAATAAAACTGTAAATTCATAATTATGGCGCTTGGTTTGCATCACAGCAGCAACAACAGCTGTTGTCAGATTACAGAAATGTAAAACATTTTGTACAATAATCTTAAATGACAAGTTTGAATGCTTGAGTTTCCAGTTTAAATGCTTGAGTTTCCAGGTTAAACACTTCAGTTTCCAGTTTATATGCTCGAGTTTCCAGTTTAACTGCTTTGGCCTCACACCAGTAGCGGAGAAATGGAGGAAACTGCGCCGGTTACATCAGGAGCTGCAGCTGCATGAGGGAGGCCGCGGTGTTTCTGCGTTTCATTTAATTCATGCCTCTTTATATGAGCAGTGCCACACAGCCAGCAGCTGGTCCGAGGGCGCGACTGTGTGGAGAGCAAATCTCTGCAAAGCCCAAACACACACGACTAACAAGACAGCCAGACGCTCCGCATGTTTACGGACACAGCCAGGCGAGCCGAGCGTAAACACAGATGGTCTGAGACTCCAGACAGATCCTCCGCACTTTTGTGTGAATTCTTCTCTGCAGGACCTTCTTAAAGAACATCACCGTTCACACTCACTGTTCACCTCTCACTAGCCACCACCACAGAAACACACTGGAATGATCTTATGACATATTGCTCAATCTACGCTGAGAATGTTGAGAAAAAAACTGTAGCTAACCAGTAAAAACTGCAGATTTTCAGGTGGTGCAAAAGCTTTATCTGCTATTATTACAGTTTTTTTCCAATCATTTTTTCACTAGTTACAGAATCTTGATGTCTTTATTCAAAACTCTAGTCACAAAACACAAAATGGTAACCTCTTGTGGCACACACTCTCCAACGTTCAAAACATTGCTTTTTGCATCCATATTCATGAAGAAACATTACACTCACAGAAATATGGGAAAATTTCTTTAGATCGGCCACACACAAGATAGTAATAGTGTCACTGTTTAGTTGTTCTTTCAAGCATTCGATATTGTAAGACAGAGCTTGTGATACATGTTTCATTGTGGTGCTTCATGTAATGTCATTGTAAAAGAAAAAAAACAAGTAATGAGTACAGTATAACCGCAATGGAATCACTGAACAAATCCAAAATGTATTGATAAAATACACATAAGTTCTCACAACATAAATTCTGTTTAAATGAAAAAAAAACCCTGCAATGCTCCTAACCTACATTACAAAAAAAACCAAAAAAAACAATTACATGTCACCATCATGCCCTTCAACCCTGTCATGTGGATTTGGCCAAAGATTCTCAACCTCATCACAATAAATATTTTCTCTGGCCAAGCATCTTGGAAATAATCTTTTGGCATAACTAGTTTAGGTTCTAAAATAGAAGGGATGTCATTGCATGCCTCATCCATGTCATCCATGGACTGGAGAACGGTCAATTGTTGATGTGGCTGCTTATCATACACTTTCCACCTCCAAATTGGAAAAACAATCTTCAGTTGGGTTGAGTAAAGGAGAGTATGGTGGTAAGTACATGGTGGTGAATTGAGGATGGGCCTGAAACCATGCGTACCCGAGTTGAGCATAGTGGAACCTGACATTGTCCCATACAATAACATAGGTCACACCAACAGCTCTACAGACCAGTTATCTCATCAAGGAAGGCAACAAGGAGTTCTGCATTGTATGAGCCAATACATGGTCTGTGTCCCACCAAACCATCTTCTGATATAGCCGCACACATGGTGATGTTGGCCACACATCGTCCAGGTACTTAGATGGTTGCCCGCTGGCCAATGAAATTCCGACCTCTCCTCCTTGCCTGGGCCAAGTTGAAGCCTGCCTCATCCACAAAAATGAATTTATGATCAGTATCCAGGGCCATCACCACATTGGGGTTGGTGGTGACCTAGTAGGATACTTGCCTCTGGACCAAGAGGTCATAAGTTCAGCTCCTACTTCAGCAAACCACCACTGGGTTCCTGAGCAAGAACCTTAAACCCAAGTTTCACCAGGGAGACTGTGCCCTATAGTTTGGGAATGGAAGTCGCTTTGAATAAAAGTGTCTGCTAAATGCTATAAATGTAAAGTCAAAGTGAACTTACGGGGTGGTGACCAAGTGGGTAGGATACCTGCCTCTGGACCAAGAGGTCAGGGATTCAATCTGTATTTCTCTCATATGGCACACAGTATATCTGTTTTATAGAAATTTGGTGCCTTTTGAAGATGCATGTAATGGTCTGCAAACTTATGGCTTCCAAGTTGCTGAAAATGTTTTCACGGTCCAGGATGTAATTTCTCGCCTGGACCAAGTTGACCACAGCCTGCTCTTGTTTGTCATTTAGGAGACTGCCTCTCCCTCCACTGTTTGGTTTAGTTTCTATTCTGTAGTAAAAATTACAGGAGAAATTAGACTTCAAACTATTAAACACATTTACATGGTCACATGTACATGCACACTGGCATGCAGTATACAGTCATCTGACAGCTAAGAGTGGCCTACAGTACTGTGTTGTTTATCATAGTGCATGCTGAAGACTTACCGGTTCTCATTGTGTAAGGTTCTGGTGACTGAGGCCACAGTTGATCTTCTGAGATTTGGTTAAAGCTGCCTAAAGATTGTCATCCCATGATTTATGACCAGGTCTGCAACCATTGCTCTGATTTCATGGTATACTCTATGCTGCTGATGCCGGTGTCTTGGTCTGTTACCTTGTCCTTGACAACGGTCACCCACACCTCTCAAACAGGGCCTACAGCCACCTCTCTGATGAGGCCCAAGTCCTCCTCTCATCTCAAATGAAATGTGTGAATTTTGTTTTGAAATGGAAATTCTTTGATTTTCAGTTGTGTTCATTTGAACTGGCGATTTAAGTTCAATGGACAAATGATCTTTGTTTTATGTGTATTGTATCCAAGCTATTGAAAAATGTGTTAAGAAAATGTGCATTTTGATCATCAGTTGTGTGTTTTGTGAGTTTTGAAAAATGATAGTGAAAAAGTTCCACTAGTGAAAAAGTGATTGGAAAAAACTGTAAAAGCACATCCCACATGTGTCTGAATACAATAAATATATGATTTTGTAACTAGTTATGTAATTTTGTATTGTAAACCCATTGCATAGTCATATTCAAAAAACTCCTTCAGAACCTAACGCAAACCAAACTCAAAGTCTATTTTAGAACCTTAACCAAGGTCCAAAACTCTATCAGAACCTAACACAGACTACAGATCTAAACTCAAAAACTCTTTACTAGAGCCTTACCTGAACTCAAGAACTCTAAAAGCACATCCAGCATGTTCGTAAATACAATTAGTTACATATTTATTAATTATGTAATTATGTAATGTAAACTCATTGCATCATCATACTCAAAAACTAAACCTACACCCACACTCAAACTATTTTAGATAAAAAGCAAATTCAAGCATTCTGTCAGAACCTAACCCAATCTCCAAACCTTTTTCAAAATCATACCCATTCAGAAACTTCCCCAAACTGCAAAGTTCCCAAAGATACAAGGAGTCTAGATAAAGGTGTTCCAAGCACTCAGCATTCAGCACCACCAGTATACTGATCACTGTTTCTTCACTGGTTCAGGCCTTAAGATAGATGTACTTTGTTCTGCTAGAATGATTCATACGTAGGTCACTATGTGTCTTAACAAACAAAGGCATTTCTAAAAAACATTTGAATAACTACGCATGTGACAAATAAAGAATCTTAAATCTTGAGGAAATGAGGATTTTTGCACAAGTACTATAAGAGTATGGGGTTTGAATTTTGAGAACAAAATTCTATTTATTCTATCATGGAATGGACTCCAGCACCCACTCAGAAAATTAATGGATCATATGTGGAGCTACTGGATCTGTATTTGACCATCATCATCATTGTCAAAAGTTTGCTCGTTATCCATTTGCATAAATGAGCAGAACTTTGAACCACAACATTCCACATGCACGACTAAAAGCATAAAGCAGCTCGGCGTGTTTCAATTATTTCTTACCTTCTGAATGCTGCGCTATAGGTTTTCTCTTCGATAAGAGAAATTGCATTGCAAAGAAAAATATTAAAAAAAAGAAAAGCCCACGTTGTGCGAGTCTAAGGCCGACTCCTCCTCTGCCTGATAGTTTATCTCCAAATCCGGCCTGCATTTAGAACGGAATGCAAATGGCCAAGCAGTAATTCCTGGTGGGGGGGTTAGAAATTCCTGGTGGGGGGGTTAGAAAAGTGCAGCAAGGTAAATTCTTGTCTTTGCTTGGAGAACGAGGCTCTTGTGTGGAATTCAGAGGTAAATACGCTTCTGAGAATGTTTCACTCCTACTGCTTTCACTGACAGCAGCCTTGGACGTCAAATACTCCCATTAAGCGAGTCCTGAGATCAGCGGAGGAAGGTCTCTCGCCACAGTCAGTGTCTGACTGACAAGCATGAAGGTTAATCAGTCTGAACCTGCAGGAACCTAAAGGAACCCGTCCTGCTCTTTGGAGGACAAGTGGAGTTTTGATTTCCAGGAATTGTTTTCATTTGCTTTTCAGACATGTCCTTATTGTCGAGCCAATTAAATCAAGCCTACAAACACTTTAAACCTTTTAAACCTGAATGTATTGCCACCAACACATTCCTTTACAGTCTTCTGCCTCATACCTGCTGAGTCATAGTTCACCGAGGAAAGTGGAGAAACTGTGTGGGAAGAGCAGATTCTGAACTTTCATTCCAGACCACATTACTGCCCTACTGTGGACAGAGGAGATCCAGTACTGTCCAGTCTCTAGCCCCCTTCATTTCTTCATATGTTGCTTCCAAAGATCAAGACTTTTTTGTATTTTTAATATAGTCTTGAGAAACAGTTCTCCAGGCTTCCTGAAGGACTTTCAAAGACTCTCATTTTCAGTCCAGTATAGACTCTCGCTGATCTACTGCTGGAGCTCCAGACTCACACTGATCTACTGCTGGAGCTCCAGACTCACACTGATCTACTGCTGGAGCTCCAGACTCACACTGATCTACTGCTGGAGCTCCAGACTGACACTGATCTACTGCTGGAGCTCCAGACACACAGTGATCTATTGTTGGTGCTCCAGACTTTACAGCTAAAAAGATTTATACTCTCCTGTCTCTTACACACTGTATTCGTCTCCATGGTGATATTCTTTAATCCTTGCCATCCTGCCTCCATCCTGAGGACGGTTCCTTTTTGAGTCTTGGTTCCGTCCGAGGGACTAAATTGACTGTTGCATTTCCTAAACCTCAAGAGCGTGGTAGCTTTTTAATGAGGGCCATAACATGAGAAGACCGTCTTCTGTAACCAGCAGAGGAACATTCTATTACTGGATCAGTCTGGTGGAAACACCTGAGAAGGTATCTCACCTCCTTGTGCCTCTGCAAATATTTGATTCAGTAAGAAAGTGTACAAAGGCCTATTGGAAACCCACCCCCGACCCCACACACACACACTCAGAAACACACCTAAATTCCTCTGTAATTGAGGCTGTTTAGAGACTGTTGTTCTGTGTATCTACATTACACTGCGAAAAAAAACATTTGTGAACTGGGTCAAGCATCTTCACAATTATAACTTTTATTTTTGTACTGTCCAAAAAAGCAAAAATAAAATAATAAACAAAATAACTTTTGGAGTGTTGTCATGGCAACGGCATGCGGCAAAGAGGTCACCTCTGCCGTGGGCACAGTTTTATAAGAGACTTGGAAAAAAAAAGGTAATATCACTGTAGATGATCTGTAATGGTGCTTGACTATTAAGTCGAATCGCTCCAATAATAGACAGGTAAGTGCGATGTAATTTCGCGCTGCTGGTGGCCTCCCCCGTCTGCACCTGCAAGTACAGAGAGATTTTCACAGTCTTTTGGAGAAAAAAAAATGTTCAGCTAGCCCTGACTTCTTCGTAGTCTGCTTCAAGAGATCCAGACTTTCTTGTATTTTTAATGTCTTGAGGAGCAGTTCTCCAGGCTTCCTGAAGGACTTTCAAAGACTCTCATT
>JBBPCX010098774.1:0-23378 GCA_037974365.1 Hydrocynus forskahlii
TATATACATGGACAAAAGTATCGGGACGTCCGACCATGGCACCAATAGGGACTTTAATGACATTGCATTCAAATACAACTTTAATGTATAGACTTTGCATTCAAATACAACTTTAATGTATAGACTTTAATACGGTGTTGGTCCACATTTGCACCTATTCCAATCTTCTTGTTTTCTGGACTGAACACAAAAAAGTCTCATTCAGTCTCTCAGTCAATACAACAATCTTCAAATGCAAGCAAAATGCCATGTTATCCTTTGGTATATGATGTAAACAAATAACTATGGAAACAAATAAAACATTTAAAATGATTTTGTATTGAATTATAGTATTAAGAAGCAAATTTTGCGTGATCATGAGCTTATGTAGTGTTTTGGATGAATTAGCCTCAAAAGAGTCAACAGCAGTAAATACATTTAGCTGGGATAATATGCAATTCTGAACAAAACTGCTAAACTCGCACAAAATGACTCACTGTTATTAATAGACTGGGGCAAAAAAGGAAGTTACAGAAAATTTACACCTACAGCAGAAGAAAGCTGCTTACTGAATTTTCCATAAATCAATAAATGATCCCAGTCCTAGTTAAAATAATGCAAGCAGACCCTTCATAGCATAAGACTTCTCTCATTTGCTATATGTGCCCTAGTTTACTCTTCTTTTACACACACGCACAGATTTTCCCTGCTCAGCTACATCACTTTAAACCAGAAGCACCAGATCACAACCGCATGTGTAACTGTGTCCAACAAGCCAAAGCTTTTTCATGGCTTTTTCAGACTCTGAAGCAAGAATGCATCCGTATCCAGCAGAATTAGCATTCCACATAGAGACACACCGCTACAGGGCAATGCCGGCTGATAACACGCAACACAGCCTAAGAACAGGAAGGACAGAATTTTGTTACGTAGCCTGATTATGACTTTTTTGTTTGTTATTGGTTTGTTTTTCATTTCAAATCCAGGAAGTAGCTTATCTCTGTTTGCTAAATATTAAAATGAACACTGGGCTGTTAGCCTGCTGAAAAACAGCAGGAAATGCTGTGAATTGTTTAAAGCAGCTTTTGTGAATTCTAGTCCTGGCGACCTGACGTTCTGGACATTTTTTGTGCTTTTCCTAGTCTACATAGCCAACAGAGCCCATGAGAAGCCTGTTAATGAGATAATGAGTTGATTCAGATGTGCTAGATAAGACAAATGTGCTGTGTGGGGTCACCAGGGCTTAGATGAGGAACCTCAGGGCTCAAACACTGTACACACAACACAGAGAGATCAGAGGAAAGGAAAAGAAATGGGTAGTACTCCAGCGGCATCTGTTTGTACTAAATCTTCATGACTACTGACAGCAGTTATAAATAATACTGTAACCCACCAGCCTGCAATTTAAAAAATAAAGCTTGAGGACTTTGCTCCCATCCTACCCAACAAAAACACAGCCTGGTTGCAGACTAAAACCGAACACTGAAACTGTCTTTAAGTGTGTAGTTATAAGTGATTTTGGAAGCATTACTAATGCCAATGTAACAATAATATCTATCCATCAATTACACTATTCCTCAACCATAAATACGGGGCATAAATAATAATAAGAATAATAGTAATCATACTAGTACCTCTACTACTAATAATAATAATAATGACAACAACAACAACGACATTTATGTAAAATGCCATTCAAAGAGACTTTTGAAAAGCTTTGGCCTATATATTGGTTGACCAATAACGATAATTGTGATTCTTGGTTTCAGCATCACTCTGTACTCAACATTTCCCACTCATACTTTTCTATGAAAAGAACACATGTATGTACGGTTTATTTTTAAAGTAAATAAAGATGTGCGACATTTGAGAACTGATAATCATGTCAGCCAGTAAAGATACGTTTTAACTAAAATTACTGAATTAACATAAATATCTATATGTAAATGTAAATGCCACACACACGGATCAGGTGATGCGCAAGAGGGACCGGAAATGAGGTGCGTCACCGGGTATATTGAGTCATCACCCTCAACCCTGCCAGCCCAACTCTTCTGGATCGTGAGTACTCATGTACCTACCACTTCTAGTGTGTGAATGAGAACATGGATTCCGGTGGGAATCTTTCCTCCTTGTGAGAGTGTTCTCAGCAAAGCACGTGGATTATCTCTTGTGTGACTCTGCGATTGGATTTATCCTCCACGCTACACGGGTGTATCGGTTGGTCTTTTAATTCTGTGACAGTAAATTAGAAATACAGTAACCCCCCAACTTTAACGCAGATCCGCAGTGGCTGTTTCAGTCCAACACGGATTTTTCCTGAGAGCCGAACTAATAATTGTTCACTGAAACCCCCGCACTAACGTGGAAATTGCAGATATCCTCTGCATTTTTTTGCTTTTGTGACGTCCAGGCCTCGTCCGCCACGCCCCCTCGTCCTCATGCTGGGTTGCTAAACACCGCGCCTAAACATAAACCCTGCGCGAGGATGAGCGGCGTGGCGGACGAGGCCTGGACATCACAGCTTTTTTTGTGGTAATATATACATTTTCATACATTTAAGTGCCAAATTATTAAGAAAAATATGATTTACTTATTTTGTAACATACTTGGGCTTTTTGTAACGCTTGGGTATACTGTACATCAAAATTCTGGCCAATAAAAATTGGATTTAAATCTTGTTTAGACACATTCCTTTTGCTCCTTGTGCAGACACAATCAAACTGTTAAAAGAGGCAGCAGATTAACAGTGAAAAATGATGGTGACCTGGAATACAGTAAAACAACAAAACAGAAGGAAACGTTCTCACTAGCAACTCAGAGCCATCTGTAGCCACAGTTATTGAGATAAAGTGTTACAAATAACAGTTAAAGCTTGAAGAATAAGTAAAACAAATACATTTGTCTAAGATGAAGATTTTGTGTCTCAGACTGCAGCCTATACAGAAATTCTTTTACAAAATGTCCATTCTTATACACTGATAAAACTGGGGTAACTTTTATAAATGTCTAGGACTCTGGTAGGGCTGCTGGATACGAGCATATTATTTCATAATCATTTGAAATAGTGCTTCATTCGACAACAACAACACAAAAAAAAAAAACATGTAGGAAACATGAATTATAATGTACTGTATTATAATGTACTGTTCTGAACAAAATAATTTAGACGTATTAATTTAGATCCCACAAACATCTTCATTCATTAAAGCGCCCACATAACATCCGGGTTTACTTGCAGCCAACAATACATAATTTAGTAGTTTGGTATTGTGCTCATCTGCAAATGGGTATAGCAAATGGCAAATATCAGAATATTGATTAAGAAATAATATCTCATGCAGCCTCGGTGGCTCGGAGTGATTATATAAGCCTTTCATGAATCAGGCTGCACTCAAAAGAAACAACTGGGACTGATACGCTTAGTGGGAGGGTGGATAAGTGATTGTGTCATTATGAAAGGCATGTTCAGGATGGGATGGTAACAACCAAGATCTGTTCCTCGAAGACAAAGAAGAAGAAAAGAGAGAGGAAATAGGAAATGACAGCTTTTCTCCCACACTAAACCTTGACCTCACCAGATCATGATTTTTTCAGACCAACTAAATAGGCCATTCAGATAAGATATTGACATTGGCTAAACTTAACACCATGATGCGTCACTGAATGGGTTTGACACTAATGGGTTTGCCAAAACATTATGGCCTTTACCCAGTAAGTAGGCCTTTATCCAGTTTGGTTGTCTGACCAATCAAAGTACCATGTTACAGTAATATTGGTTTTAACCCTTGCATGCCAGCAGTGCAATAAATGGTCAATCCGTCGTCATACTGCCAAATAACTCTTTATGTGGAAGTTCTCCTGGGTTGTGTTGATGTTTGGTGTTACTTAATCAACTAAATGGTTTACAAAAGCTGTATTTGAACCTGAGGCTACCTTTATAAAACAGATTTCATTTTTTAAAGGTGATTCTGACATCATAGAAAAGTCAGCACCTTAGAAAAGGGTTTATCTGGTTAATTCAAGATTCATTCAAGATTCACAGAGATTTCTTGCCAATTCACATTTTATGTGCAAGACATACACGGGAATTGAAATGATGTTTCTCGCTCTCTGGTGTGCGTACCCTCTAATTAGACCTAGAAAAGTTTAATCTAGGTTATACATTTTAATTGAATTTACAATAGACATTCTATAAACAGACAAAATGACAAGACACAAGACAAACAAACAGAGTATGCTATGTTTCTGCTTCAGCCAGAAGCACTAAAAGCTCACGGAAGCACTGAAAATCATCCCCAAGGACGAAAGGACACTTCCTCAAAATAGAAAAATTCAAGCTGAGCTCTTTCACCAAACTATCCTAAGGCATTCCATTCAAAAGGCCAGTGACATGAATGCAAAAATAACACAGGGATTTCACAGGACTGACTTAACTGCCTTTGTGTACTGAATTAACCAAGTATCAGACATGGACGCCAACACAGACTGGCGTTATAACAAAGATATAACATGCAATGAGGTGTGACGTTCAGCGAGGCTTTTCACCCTCCTTACCATTAAGGGAGCTAGAGGTACCAGGACTTATTAATTGAGTGCTTCCAGTTTCAAGTACTTTTTAAAGACTCAGTAATCACTGTAAAGTATTTTCTTATTTTTTGTATTTACTCTCCTCCTGCCTTGATCTGAATCCTGTTAGTCTGTGACTGATGCATCTAGCCCTGCCTGTGATACTCCTGTTCTTTGTTTTTGACTTTTCCTTTGCCCTTTTCGGGTTAGGTGTTTTCCCTTACTACTCTAACAATGATGAATTTGCCTTTTCGTTGTTATGTCTGTACTCCCGTCTTTGAAGATGCCCCTCTGAAACCTTGTGTTCATTTTAAACTGTCTGTCCTCTTTCTTAGTGACCATACCAGCTTTAGGATAAAACTATAAAAGGTGACCTTGGCTATAAAAATCGAAGTGAAATACACAATGAATGAAAAATCTCTGTAATTCACAAGAATACAAGACAGACAGTTTTGTGGGGTATGAAAGTGCCACATAAAATTGCAGAGCTGTGCCACAGTGTGGCACAGCAATTTTATACAAGGGCCTCAGGACTGAAAATGTAACCTGCAGATGCAATCAGTGAGAGCTTTAATCGTGGCCTTCAATTAGACAGCAAGTCAACCAGAGGGCCTTTCAACCAGTGAGTGCTCACTCGCACTGTCTTTTAATCGACTTGTGAGTGTAGCAGCATGCTGCAATATATCCCATTACAGTAAGTGACACTAAATCTAAAGCAATTATCTGCAGGCTGCTAGTGGGGTTTCAGAGATGTCGATCCCCAGCACACAGCATTGAAAGCAGCAATGGCTATTTTAACCTATTTTTCATATCCACATTATGAATGAATAGCATTTGAATAGCCTCATTAGATATTTTATACTGTTTTTATACTGTACATATAGTCTAACAGGATAGATTATTAATGACAGTTCATTATAATTTAGCTCTGTTGATGACTCATTTGGATATTCCAACATTCATCAGAATGGGCCACGGTGCTTCTTTAATGGTCAGAAAGCAGGAACTGTACAAACAGCAGTCAGTCCTACCAATTTTACAAAAGTCAACGTGTTCCATTAATGCATCCAGTCAAGCAAGAAAACCACATCCTGCTACCAAAATCTAAAACCTGAGCTGACAAAAATTCAGCTTTTATTAGAACAGCTCACAGAACTATCAACTTTCCGTTCCTTCTTCTTTTTAAATGGAAATCATGGCTCTTAGCTCTTATCTATCACAACATCAGATATCACTTGGAAGAATTTCCTGATCTGTCCTTGCTTTTGTAAATTACCATCATGTCTGACTGACTGAGACAACAGCGAAAGCACAGACGGGACACATCAGAAGAGAGAGATGATCTAGCGCATTAGGAGGAGCCTAGCCCGACATTTGCTGAAGGGAAAATGGGTATTTGTACAGGAGAGGACACAAAATGATGACAGCCTGAACCACTGTTGGATTTAGCTTTAGATTGTCTGGGTCTAGGAAACTGACCTTAAAGGTCCTATTAGTCACAGGACAACAATACACAGTTACCTGTGTCATGTTTGTAGTCATGACAGACCGGCTGAAAGTAAAGTGAAGTGGCCCCTTATAGTCACATGTGACCACACCACAGCACACAGTGTGAACTATGTGAAATTCTTTCTCGGCATTTAACCAATTCACCAGTGGGCAGTCACCAACGGAGGAGCGTGACCAGGGAGCAGTGTGTAAGGATGGTACTTTGCTCAAAGGTACCTCAGTGGTGCCACTGGCAGTCCTGGGATTCAAACCCACACACTTCGGATGGCAGGGGCCACTACCTAACCACCAGGCCACCAGCTGCCCCACAAAGCAATAAATACTCCACAGAATCAATCCCAAATGGTACATAGAATCAAGAGATATTTTCACACAATAATCATTATTAAAAATACTGCTAACATTGGAAAAGAATTAGGATGAATGTGGTTTAAGTTTGTAGCAAAAGCAATGAGCAAAACGGCTTGCCTGCAGTTCCCTGCTCCACATGAGAGTTCACCGACAGAAGGCCTCTAGTTATGTATCCAGGCAACCCGCAGCACAACAGAACCAAAGTAAGCTAAAAAGAAAGACTTTGTTCACACTTGATTTCACTGCAGGAACAATGGAGGACCGTGTTAAGCACTTCTGACAACTGCCTGAGAAGAGCCTTCATTTTACATTTTTTCAAGTTGCAACAGGTGTGGGAACAATGTCACAAGTAGCAAATTACTGGGTATATCAAGATATTCCAAAACATGCTGTCAGTACTATGACCGAATTACTGTTTTATAATATTAAACTTGAGCAACTGGTGGTCTGATGGTTAGGGAGTTGCCCCTGTGATCAGAAGGTTGTGGGTTTGAATCCCAGGACTGCTACTGGTACCACTGAGGTACCCTTGACCAAGGAACGTCCCCACACACTGCTACCTGAGTGCCCCTTATTGGTGGCTGCTCACCGCTTCACTTGATGAATGGGTTAAACACATACACATGGTGTGTTGTGCAACTAAGGACCACTCTACGTCAAAGCAATTAGAGTTAAAACGAACTATTTATCAGACGTAAAAATTAAGTTCTGTTCTGTCCTATATTTAGACTACATGTTAACCCAGTGCTCCTGTGGATTAGTTAAATACAACCCTTAATTAATGAGTATGTTTCTGAGTTCTTGGCAACAAGAGAATAGCTTTCTATGGCTGCTTGTATTGATCTTTAAAAGGTATACGGTAGTGCTTAGGGTAGAATAGTTAAGCTAGAGTTGTACAAGCCTAGTCTGACTTCACATTTTTACCAAAGAGCGGCTTTTTAGAGAAAAGCTCTAAAACGGCACTAGTCCTACCACTCTAATAATCATATGATGTTTCTTATCTCAGTCTTCACCACAGCTAACCACTGAAAAGAGTGATGTTTTTCTTTTTCCTGTTTCTGAAACTAAAGGGGCCAGCTATGGTTCACTTACTAGTAACTAACTGCTGTCTTACTTAATCCCCAGTTTATGCCAAGCTAATATAAAACTAATTAAATAGGAGTGTTTGCTTAAACTTACACTTAGGAAGGTTCAGGCCAGCATTTGTCTTTTTCTTTCATAAGTAATGTCACTGATTCAGAGGTCCCCTTACAGTGTCAGCCCAGAAAATATTCCTAAAGATCCACTTGGCCAGAGTATCTATCTACATGGCCATGCCCACTGTAAGCATTTGATTATCCCACAGTAACACAGTTCTGAGAGGTGTCATGCCCACTGCAAAGTGGGCCTGGTTCCAGAGGGGCAACCCGTGCCAAAGCTAACTCAATCCCTTTGCCTAACTCCCCCCAACATGGATAACAGTTCACACAGCGCCTCTGGGTGTGATTTTCTACAGCCATGCATATCCGTCTAAAAACGGCCTTCTATCAGTTATAAAGAACTTAGCCTTGTGATATAATTGGCTTGTAGCTCCTTGAAACAATCAAAGACATTCTACTGGAAGTGCAGACTTTCAGCTGTTTTGTGTTTATAGGAACATACTAGATGAGGATTTGAGTAACGTGAAATGTTAATGTTGTGCATTCAGTCTTTGCATCCTTCATATCTTTGCCGCATCTGATCATCACTTGATGTTGTCAAAAAAGAATGTCAAAAGCGAATGCAAGTCAGTATATAACAGAGATATGTTTCATATGAACCTGAGTTGAGTCTCAGGTATTTTGCTGAGAATTTTAGTTAGTCTTGCTACAGGGCATTGCATCATACAAAAATAAAGCCCTAGAAAACCCTTTGTTTGGCATTAGATTGTAAGCTGTTTTCTCCTTTATTTACATGAGGCGATTTTGTGAAATGGGGACGTAGCCAAAATAGTGCAGGTTTTAACAGAACTTTTTACATGTTTACAGAAACATGCAGTTACTCTCCCACTATTTTGTGAACAGTAGTGTTTAAATGTGATTCAGATGCATTTCTTTGTGGACAGATTTTTTAATAAACAGTGCTTAAATGGAATGAAGAAAGACAACCCCCCCCCCCTTAAAAAAAATGAAAGGCTCATTATGTGAAGATCTATAGAACCAGGGCAGCTGCAGGAGAAAGGTATATAACTCTATATTTATTTATTTCACAAGTTTCATCAAATGAAGGAACTCTGAGGCAGAGAACCTGATGGAGATGCAGGTGAGAACACACTGGTTCACATAAAAGAGAAACAAGCCTGTTGGGCTGGACCTGCTTGACCTGCAGCAGCTGGTCGTGCTACATGCCTTACCCACAGGAGCTCTCCTCTGTTCTAAACATCCCATTCTCCCCTATCTGCCCTCCACATCTGATCTGTGGGCAACAGACGGGCACTCTTCCTCTCTCCTGAACGTCTGCGGGGCTGAATAGCATGGTTCTGAGCCTGTTTACTGACTTGCTTGGCAGGCCCTTTCTAAAATAAATCCCAGTGTGGAACCAAATCCAGCACAACATGAGGGCAGAGATAAGAAGCCACACAGCCAGAAATGATCCCTGAACAGGCAACACTTTCGCTCTAGCCTCGTTCTGAGCTCCCCAAAGAAAAAAGGAGGGAAGGAAAAGCAATGTTGTGATTTCTATTAGGTCTCCTCTTTGATGGTGAATGCTTTAGCCACAGTCCCTACCACCCTTGATCATATCTACTCGAGTCAGCAACGGTGCATTTACATGGTAAAGAGGAAGCTAAACAACCCTGAGCCGCGATATTAATCTCTGTGTGAACGAGGCCAGACACAAACACTAACTCAGACCTTTGTTTTGGAGTGTTCAACAAGGTGGCACTCTTGGCACAGATAGACAAAAATGTGTGTTTCATTATGTTTTGAAGTTTTCACTCTGGAATATGAAATGCTTTGATACAAGCACCCGCCCAGAATGAGCTTGAAAATGGCTTACACAATGGCAGTGAGCAAAGAGTGTTTGAAAATGCAAGACAAAATTCAAAGTGTTCCGCACATCAGAGCCAATGCTTAGTAATCCAGGGACAGATGATTCACACTTCAGTCCCTCAGGCCAGGCCTCCATCTGTAACCACTCCAGCTGATGCTCAGCATGCGCTCAGCGTTCCTCTAGAGTAAAGCTAGGAAATAGACAGGATTTTTATCATCACAACATGGCCTGTAAATTGACACATCATTCCATTTTTTTAGCTGCCGTATTGTTTTCATTATAGTGTGGCCAAACTTATTTACATTATTTCTTGTGGGAAATAATACGATAATGCTGAGAGTCAGGTTACTGAACAGATAAACACTGTCAACAATAATTTGCAAGGAACAAAACGAAACCAAAAATGTATCATTCTTAATGATGACTTGAAGTTTCTGTTACTGGTTAGCATTTTTTTTTGTTTTTGATCCCGCTAGGTGATAGGAGGCTGGTTGTAACAAGTTTACCCAGTCAAATGGGGAGACATCCTTTTAAACTGCATTTTGAAATTTGATTTATTTTCTGTGAGTGCTGTCATTGCATTGTGACTACTGATTTTATTTGTATCTGAGCAATCTGGCAATTATTTTAATCGTGCATGCTTTAAATGATACTATGAAAGAACTGTATAAACAGAAAAATCACAACATATGTTGGATGTGATCTTTATCTCATGAAGAGCAGAGAGTTTCCAAACAAACTGAAAGACCTTCTGCTATTGAGGCAGAAGATAAAAACAACTACCCCGTCCTTCAGACATCATTTTATTCAAAATAACTTTTTTGGTAGTGATTGGGTCCATAAACTTAATACTAAGGGTGCTACACAATGACTGTCATATTTTTCACAAAGGTAAATGGGTTTTTTTTATTGTCCTCTGGATTAACCTAGCAACATACATTCAATGGTGCATCTTACTTGTTTGGTACAGTTGATTGTTCAATATAGGTTAAGCAAGGTCTAGTGAAGTGTCAATGAACAAGACAGAGAAGTCAGTGGAGCTCATTGCAATTCAAATAAAAGAAACGGCGTGCTACCTAAATAAAGCCATGTACATTATGTTACCTTTAACAAAGTGATCACTCCACATATAAGCATTGTCTGTCTCCCCTCAACCATAGACAAACCATTACTGTCAGCATTTTTGGCCACTCTTTTGCATTCTCCCCCCTTTAGGAAAAACTACTTCTGGTACCAGATAAAAGAAACTCATGCTTTCTCAGTCTGAAGAGCCATAAACAATATAACTCATAGGTGTCATAGAGTGTTTACTATAGAAAATCACTTCTTGCCCTCCATCTGCAGTTCGCTTCACAGCAATGCAGTGACGTGATGTCATATGCAAAGAGCCTCTGGTCATGCATACAAGATCTAAAGGGACACATTCTGACTGTGACAAGACATTAACTTCAGCAACTTCTGTTAGAGGACAAAATTGTACTAAAATTGTACATAGCAATTAAATATATATAATACAGATTCATACGGTGCATACAGTCTTTATATTTTTCCTTCAAAACAAATATGCCCTGTCCCCTAGAAAAGTGAATATAGTGTTCCCTTAAAACCCATTTGACACAACTACACAACTCAGTCTGTTGTATCTTTAGGGGCACATTCACTATGTTTGGTACCAACGTGAACAAAATGTACCTCAACAATTCTGACAGTGTATGGTTCAAATTAATTAATGGAACCTAACTAACAAAGAATTAACTGCAAAATCTACACAGACACTTAGAGGGGGCTTTTTAAGCTCCTCACGTCCTCTCCTGTCTGTGGCCACAGATTTGAGCCAAGAGCACGAGAGACAGAGGGACAGAAGGAAGAAGAGTGTGAGTGAAGCAGAGACAGGAGTGGTCTGTCTGCTCTAGTCAGGCAGTAAACACAGCATCTTCTCCTGCAGAGCAAGGCAGCCCGACACAGGAGTGAGAAGGGGTACGAGAGAGAGAAAGACTGAGTTAGGTTTCCTAAAGACATCACTATTTTCCTCTATATATGCGATCAAGTCGAACACCAAGTTGCTGGAATCTTCACTTTCTCAAGACCCACAACATAAAACAGGATTACACAAATAAGATGAAAAATAATAATAAAGAACGACAAGGACACGCAATGATACTCGACGAGCAGACCATGCAGATCTACGCAGCTCTTGTCTGACTTCCAAACTCAACAGAATGCTGCGTGCATGCCACAGCCGCTTCCAGTATTAGTCAGCTTGCCATTATGTTCTGTGAGTGGACATCAAAAGATATGAGGCATGAAGCAGCGTGCAGTTCTGGTGCTCTGAAACACTTTCTCCATCACAAAAGGCTCGTCACAGGCTGCAGGGCCTACGTTGCTCCCGTGTATGTTGACACAACAAGACCAGCCTCTGAGCATGGCTATAAATAGATCGGCAATCAAGGTTTCGCCACAGGATGGAGCGCTAAAATCCACCCTGCCCCGGTCAGCACAGCCAGGCCTCAACAGACCACTGCTAGGGAAACAACCTGTATGGTACACAACATGTTATGGAAAGAGTGAAGACATTTCTAGTTGACATTAAACTGAATGAATTCTGAAACGATATGAAGAGGACAAGGTAAGAGTATTGGGACTCCAAAACAAAGCCACACACCAAAAATAAGTGCACTGCCTAGCCTTAACCCACATGGTGAATCATCATCATGCAGCCCAACAACTTTTGTATGGAAGTTTCCCTGATTTGTGTTGATGCTCAGGGTGTCAGGTGTCGTGCTGAGCTTTATTTGGTTTTTCCTATGTCATGCAGAACCAAAGTGATTGTCATTTTAAAAACATTGCATCACACGAAAATGCCCATAAAGAACAAAATGCGTCAATTTCTTTTATTTTAGCTCTTAGAAACAAACGGAAAAAACCAACAAGATCTTTGAATCCAGGAGAACTTTCCGGATAGTCTCCGACCACGAGTGGGTGAGGAAAACCCCACAGCGGGAGGGGGTCCGGAAAGCGGCCACACAGCGGCACGCTGAGCAAAAGCGCAATGAATGGCGAGCGTGTAGGAGAGCAAAAAACGGTTTTAGACTGTTTTAGAATGATTTTATTTGCTGAAATCAGATTTTTACTAATCAGTTCTATGGGGTAATCAACCAAATACTGCTGCTAGCTAGTAATAATGAATTGTAGGGCTGCGACAAGAAATCTATAAAACCAATACAGCAGTAACATAATCGGGAAAGCACTTCATTATGGATTAATTTGGTCTGTGTTGTTGAGTCAAAAAAACATCTGAAGCATGGAAGAGAAAACTAACCAAACCTATCCACAGTATGGAAGAACTTCATATTAAGTACAAGGGTACGTGAGAATCATTGGGAACAGCAGCAGTGTGTGTGAAGCAGAGAAACAAACACTTTTACTTCTAACACTCATCAAAATAAATTTACTGTGAGCTAGCCACAAACCAATGGAAAACCAATTTCACTTGACATGGGGCACCGCGTTAATGACAGAACACCTGAAACGAAAACACACTGGAGCCACGGAAGAAAGAGGATCAGCAGCAGGGGAAGTTACCAGATAATCTAAATGAATTAAATAAGTTTAGACCTGGGCATGCGCTGCGCCTTGAAGGGAGGAATTTGTCTCACAGCAGGTAGTTCTTCTCATTTATCTAATAGCCAGTGTTTGTTTCAGTGAATGGTCTATTAAGTCAAATTTGCGTGACAGGCATGTTTAACCTGCTGGCTTTTTCTGTAGAGGATGTGTGTGTGTGTGTATGTGGGTGTTTGCGTGTGTGTGTTTGCGCGTATGAGTAAGCAATAATGTGTGTGTAAGAATGAGCATGTGGGAGAGTGTATCTCTGTTGTTTAAGCTTTGTGATGTAGCAAACCCTGTTAACATTGTTTTATGTTTTTCATGTTGACTATTATTATTATTATTATTATTATTATTATTAGTGTTATTGTTATTATTATTATTACAGCTCAAGTCTGTTCAAGCCATGTAAAAAAAACAGGAAGCATATGTCTAGGGACATGTTGTATAACATACATTTCGTTCTGTTATTTATCTGTGTTTATTGTCAATTTGGAATACTATGTTGTTTGTGAATAAAAATACAGTAATAAAAATGACTGTAATTAATATTGCAGTCCTAATTAGCTTAGAAGAGAAACAGGAGAAGTCTGTCTGCGCTAAACCAGCCTTAGACAGCATCTCTTCACAGAGCATTAAATGCTGACTGGATATCTAGCGAATAATGAGAAGTCCAAGGATTCCTGAGAAGTCCAAGGATTAAAACAAAGTGTACGCGAGTGGGGCTGCTGAAATAACAGGATGAAAGCTTGCTCGAGTGCTTGAGGTTGCTCTTCCATCATTATCTACAACAAAAGCTCCCTGTATTGAATGTGCTATCGCTTCTGGCAGTGTCTGACTGCCCTTCCACCAAGCCCTCACAGGCTCACTCGTCCTCTGCAGTCATAAGGCAATAACTCATAGGCCTCATAAAACTTGATGAAGCTGCCCTTGGAAGAGTAAAATGGCTCAAATGTATAAATGAGAACTGGCCCACAATGTCAAAATGTGTACCCACAGTAATATCAGTAATACAGGAGACGATGCAACCCCTTATACAACCTCTCATCTTTTGGCTATTTTGTTCAAAGACTGAATGTCTGTTTGGCTCAGCCTCATGACTCACTCAGCAAATGGACGTGAATGTGCCTCCTGTGTAAGACAGCTTTGAAATTTCTCACCCCTGGCACCGAGTGTGTCTCTTTGTCTTGCTCTTTGACTGCCTGTTCTCTGGCACGCTTGCCTTTGAGCACAATTTCGCCTCTCTATTTTTCATTCATCTTGCCTGGTGCTCTCTGCAAGAGGGGACCCAATCATACATGCCAAGTGATGAAAAATCTGCTACAGATGAGTTCTGCATCTGAAGAGAATACACTATATGGACAAAAGTATTGTGACACATCTATTTTTCAAGGTTTGGGCTAGGCCCCTTACTTCCAGTGAAGGACAATCTTACCAAGACATTTTGGACAACACATTGCTTCCAACTTTGGGGAAGACTCTTTTCTATTCCAGCATGACTGTGCCCCAGTGTACAAAGCAAGGTCCAGAAAGACATGGTTGGATGAGTTCAGTGTAGAAGAACTTGAATGGCCACACAGAGCCCTGACCTCAACCCCATCCAACACCTTTGGGATGAAGGCGAGCCAGGCCTTCTTATCCAACATCAATGCCTGACCTCATAAAGGCACTACAGAATGAATTGGCACAAATTCCCCACAGAAACTCCAAAATCTTGTGGCACAGTGGAAATGTGGAAAGCCTTCCAAGAAGAGTGGAAGCTGTTCTAGCTGCTAAAGGGGGACCAATTCTATATTAAAGTCTATATATTTAAATACAATGACAAAAGTCCCAGTTGGTGTAATGGGCAGCCGTCCCAATACTTTTGTCTGTCACTGTTACCCCAGGCAGGCAAACCTTGGTGCAAAGTCAGGACTGGAACGGGTCTGATTACGGTCCACTTTCTCTTGTGGGGGGGCGCAGAATGGTGTCTGTTGTTCCAGTTTTCTAATTAGCCTGGATAACAAATAGGTCTCCTGCAGATCCAGGAGACGAATCATTTGGACACTGCAACCTCAGGGTCTCTCCATTCTCTAGGCTTTATAGATGCTAGTTGCTAGGATACATCACTAATGCAGCATAGAGAGACAGACAAGAGATGAGGAGTGTCAAGAAGCAAAGGGCTTGGCATAGGATAGTTCTCCTGTGCATTTTATATGCATACTTTTCAAACTAAGAGCCACCCGGGACATCATTATTAGGAGTGGTAAAATGCTTCCCAATATCCTGTTGCAGGCTGCATTCCCTACATTTTGTATTAACTTGCTTTATTCTAATGTGAAGTTGGGCCCAAAACAAGACCTTAATCGAGAAGCCCCCAGAGTATACCGCGTTTGCATGCCTTATGCAAGCATACAAATTCAGATGACATCTGCCAGGAAAAGCCCATAACTTTCTGAGGCAAATCTTTCAAATTCGCAATGGTTAAATTAAACAGACTGAAAGCATAGCAACTGAATGAAGACAGGAGAAATGTCCACCTACTCTGATGGCTGGATGCAACCAGCGTTTTAACCAGGTTTATTTGATACCTTTACAACTCTTTTATAGTGACTAACAGCTTTAAAACTTTGAAGAAATCGGCTCAAGAAATCAGCTCAATCACTAGACAATATGCTTCCCATCAACTTTACGTTACAGCTTACAGTTATACACTATATGGACAAAAGTATTGGGACATAACTGAATTTAGGTGGCCCCTTACTTCCAGTGAAGGGTAGTCTTAAAGCTTCAGCATACCAACACATTTTGGACACCATGCTTCTAACTTTGTGGACACAGTTTAGGGAAGAACCTTTTCTATTCCAGCATGACTGTGCCCCAGTGAACAAAGCAAGCTCCACAAAGAGCCCTGACCTCAAACCCATCCAACACGTTTGGGGTGAACTGGAACAGAGATTGTGAGCCAGGCCTTCTCATCCAACACCAGTGCTTGACCTCATTTAATACTCTACAGTTTCCACAGAAACTCCAAAATCTTGTGGAAAGCCTTCCAAGAAGAGTGGAAGCTGTTACAGCAGCAAAGGGGGACCAGCTCCATATTAAAGTCTATGGATTTGAATGCAATGTCACACCAAAGTCCCTGCAGGTGTAATAATCTGCCTGTAATGTATGTGTTATGTCTGGCTATGAAACAATATAATGGAGGGTTAAGAAACCCTGCTTCAAAATACATTTTCTCGTTGGGCATGCAGATTGTCTCGGTCACTCTTAATGAGGGAGCTCTAGACTATTTGAAGCTATTCACACCGGTGTGATCACTTTAAGCACAACCACAACAATGTGTTCAACCAACTTCGCACTTGCAATAAAAAGCTTAGACCTTGAAAGATCATACTATTCGTTACATCTAAGACCTTAGACATATAAAACCTTGCACTTCAGTCGAAACTAGGTTTCTAAGCTGAAGTAAACATTCAAAGCATGTGAGATCAGCTTATTTGTTTGTGTGAAATCTGACACAGTGGTTACCTACCCTGCACTTCGTGAACCTTCCTGCAGACTCCGAAATCCCTCATCCTTCCAGCCTGACTTGAGCAGCCTGCAAGCCTTCAGATGTTCTAAATTGGCTGAATAGGATTTGGGTTTATTATCTGACTTGGATCCTACAGGAAGGCAGATCTCCAAAAAATAGTTGGTGGCCACTGCTGTAACCTAGTCAAGCAAGCAGCTTACAATAAACTCCATACAATCAGTGGTGGAGCAGTCACAGTAAGACTGCATGTGCCAGGAAAATTAAAAAAAAAGACACAAAATGTTATCTTTGATGTGTAACATAGCAGAGGTGTGGACCACATGACTTGGGTATGAGTCACACTTGGGACTCAACGAGAGATGTGCCTGTACTGCCTCAGAGGTGTCCCACCTCTTTGTGTCAGAGGAAAAACTTTCCCTGCCACTACATTTTTTCCACTAGGTACAACGAAAAAGTACACAGTGTACTCCGTAACTTCCCAGAGATGTCCTGAATGCTTGGTATCTTGGATTAGATCCACAAACATTCAACATCTTCCTCTTAACCAAAAACATACCTCAAAAACAGCTTGAGGAAAAGAAAGTTGATTCTAGCCATGACAAAGCAGGGGACTTCAACTCTGATCCTTAAAAGTCGGACAGTTCACGGTCCTCTCTCATAACATTTAGCCAGCCAACACTAAACCCACTTAAAATAATTGGGCTAGTGGGCATTAGCTTGAGGATGAGCTGAGAGAAAGGCCCGGCATCGCCAGAACGGAGCAAATCTGGAGGGTTTTACGTCCCACAGGCCTAGAGCATTATTAATCTGGAGGGGGGGTGGGATAAAACGTACTCTTCTACACAACAACAATGGACAGAAATCAATCAGACCAAGTCATTCCCGTGAGGGGCGGCAATTAAAAAGAGAGGAGGGCTCTGATCTCCTCTGAGAAATTAGAGCTTAGCCTCTTATTCCTGCTGTGCTCACCAGGGACGAGACGCAGAAGACCTGCGTACTCTGTACACAGCCAGTCGCCACTGAATCTGCAGTGATATTTGTGTGCAAAACAGTGATATTCAGTAAGAGTGTAGTGATTTCCAGACAGCACAGAGCAATCTAGATTTCTGGAGCTTCTTTTATTACAGAGCTGACATGGGACACCAAGCAACTGCATATTTAATTACACAGACAGAGCAGTTAAACAATTAAGAGGATTTAATGCGAACAGTCGGCTCCTTATACGTGGCACCACTGGGCCCTTTTGTCCGTTCCAATATGTCAGATTTAAAAAAATAAATCAATAACGTGATTGTGCACATTTTTGAAGTATAGCGATACTACATGGCTCACCTCTGTTTACCACATAGAATGTCAATAATTCGGTAATTCTATGATAATATGAGAATCATGAATGCACTACTGTTCAGAATTCTATTAGTCTGGCCACTTTCAAAATACTGTTATGAGACGAATGCGAGGAATTTATAAATGTCATAGTAAGCACTTCTCAAATGCACTACTCACTTCAAGAAATGCCACAAAAGAGCAACAGTCGTGAACTTACAATCTATTAATACTTCTTGATGCAGGATCGTAATCTAACAGGACCAAAAATGACTCAAGTGCCTTATTTCTTTTCAGGACTTGGTTACGCATCCCATTGCCCAAACAAGCATCACTCCTGTCAGGTAAGATTCCACCAGTCTGTTGAGAGAATTATTGTTCATTCTGGCCCACTCTTCCACGAACTGTGTGAACAATTCAGCCACAGTTCCTGTGTGACTAGGTCAACGTTTCACCTGCTGTTCCACATTAAGAGCTGGGACTGAGGCCTAGTGATTTTGCTGCTCAGTCAAAGTGTCACATGTGTGTTGAAACCCTACAGTCATGCTGGAATGTGGGAGTGTTGTATTGCGTGCACACAGTATTGGGGTTTGTGGTCTGGTGGTTAGGGAGTTGCCCCTATGATCAAAAGGTTGTGGGTGCAAATCCCGGGACTGGCAGCGGTGCCACTGAGGTACACTTGAGCAAGGTACTGGCCCCACACACTGCTCCCTGCGTTTCTGGCTGCTCACTCCTTCACTCGGGTGCAGAGAAACAATTTTGCCCTGTTCACACGTCTGCCGTGGTGTGTTCATGCACGACAAATGGACACTTTACACATGACGCACGAAGTTAGTGGAAGAGTGGGCTACAATAGCCAGGAATGATATTGTTATGAAGGCAAGGGAGGGTGTAAACAAAGCGCTAAAGAAGAAGTCATGCATGTGACAATGTTTTGATTAAGGGTTTGTTTCTGGAGGTTGTGCCTCGAACAGCATCATCAAGCACGCCTGAATTCCTGACATTTGTTCAGGGTGAAAAAAATTCCCTTCCCCCTCTTCCTCTCTGAGTCTTCAAGCTACTTGAGGCACTTGCCTGAAGTTGAAGCCAGAGGTAAACTCTCAGCAGAATGAAGTGTTTGGGGTCGGCCATTCGTTTCTGTGAGGCTGGCAGTGGCTCTGATTGCTGCCAGTTCTCAGGCAAAGCATGCGGCTGACAACCGGCCACCCTTCATTCACAGAGCAAACCCCACTGCAACGGCGGAGCGAGAGGTATTGGTGCTTAGCAGCTACGGCAACAGTAGCAACAGTATAGATTTCAAACAGCGGCCTCTTCAATAAAGAGGGCAACTGCTGCGGGACATTGTTGTCGCGTTCGTTAAAAATGCTTGCTTTCTTTGTTTAAAGCCAGCAATCAAAACTCACAGATAACATAAATGAGATAAATGAGAAATTGTCCTGATAATTAGGCCAGCTCTAATAAGCATGGGCTTTTGAGTTGCATTTTCATGCCTTGCTTTTACCTACACTAGAAGAAAGCATGTGGCTGTACCTGCGGTGTGAAACTGCCTTCCTACATTCCAGAGCTGATGGGCGGGGATCTCAGGGTGCATTCCTCGTCGTATTTGCATGCGAGTGGCAAAAGACCTGAGGAAGCGCTCAGTAACAAGGCAGCTGGCGTGAGATGGTTGGTTCCAAAGGCATCTACATGGGCACAGATCAACACACTATGTCGTCCTGTTCCAGACAGAACTGACAGACAGTTTAAGATCTCTTGTTGAATTCCTGTGAGTCAGTGGCAAGACAGATCGGCCAGGGATAAAGAGCCTACGCTGACTGCAGCGAGCCTATTTATCGAACCATTACTCATCCTGTTCATGGTGTCTGTCAGATTTGATTACTGCTGTTAAACCAGCAAACAAAACAAAAATTTTCAATATCTGCGCCCTGGAATTCTCAGTGGGTGTACCAAGTTACCAGATGGCTAACATGATATTTGCTGTAGCATGGTTTGCATCAGATTTGTATTTTTGAATGTGTCTTTTTGTCTCGAGCTGTTTTTAAGGTGTGTTTTTGGTTCAGTTGAAGATTTTGAAAGTTTGTGGATCTAATCCAAGACACCAGGCATCCAGGATATCTCTGGAAAGTTACGGAGTGCACAGGCTCCAAACTACAACAAGCCCTCTGCTACTATTTCGGGGGCACATGCAGCAGACTTGAATCCATTAACAGTCCCAAACAATCAATACTCTATTACACCTTCGCTGCTTTCACAGAGCAGTGACACTATGTTCACAACTGTACTAATTAGTGAATTCAGGTGGACCCATTGCATAGATGGGGACGGGGGGACAGAGGGACGGGGGGGGCATCCATTGTGCATGTACATAACCTGCTCTAGCACTACCTCGAGAATGGAGCAACTGCATATGAGCCTCATGTAGAACACCTAGTGTTGGTTAGAGGGCTGCAGAGCTCCCTAGCTTTGCGCTGCCTTCTCTGGAGTGACAGAGCTCCATCCCGTTCCTTTAGAGTGAGTTTGAACGACCAAAAATAATCATGCAACATCAGTACCTGCCCTCACTCATGCTCTCACAGCTCAATGCAAACAAACTCTCATAGCAATTTGCCTACATATAGTGTTAGGCCTTTTCTGAAGTGTAGAGGTTGTTACTGCAGCAAACTCCATTGATTTCAGAAGAAACTTTTGGACATGATGGTCAAGCGACATGAAGAGCCATCACCTGTGGTCAGTCACGGTAATGAGTAATGTGAGGCAGTGCTGATCATTTGTTGTGTCATTTATTACTGGGTTTCAATAACTATCATTATGTGCATTGTTTTGCTATTATGTGCAGCAGTCTACCATGTGCAATATTGCACATTTTTCTTATCAGGTGTGAAAACCATGCGCAGTATCGTGTGAAGTTTTCTAAATGGGTGCTGAATCACTTCATTACGTGCAATATCTCCTGTGCAATAGTCCTAACATATGAACATCTCTACTTTGTGCAATAATGTCCTCCTGACTACCATTTGTGTCATTCACTTAACTGTAAGTTACTCATCTGTAGTATTAATACCCAGCATTTCTGTATATAGCATAGTGTATTTTCAGATTTATTTTTTTTTATTTTTTTTTTACAGATTTTTACTGGATTTATTTAGACTTCATATTTTATATTGTTCTTGTCTCTGTTGGTCTTTGCAGTAATTCGTCCAGGATCAATAAAGTTTTCTAATTCTGACTCTGATCAATTACCAAGCTAACCTGAGCGGTGGGTTGAGACACACCTACACCACAACTCTGGATATTCTACTCACCATCTGATCATGTGGGAAGGATGGATTAGGAAAAAGCTGTTTGTTTTTATCAGAGAAAGTCCCCCAACCAGACCACTTGGGTTATTCTTACTCCACTGACTCATGACAGGCCTGAGTGACAGACAGTCACATGAAGAGGACCAGCAAGAGGAAATGAAAAGGAAACCCAGCTCCTGCTGCTGCTCTTGCCGCCGCTGCTGCATGAAGTGTTAGGAAGTTCATGAGAAAACTCATTTTAACTCTTCGTAATGACAGTGACAAAGCATGGTCTTATCCATAATACAGTGACCCACATAGCTTCTGTTGGCTTCTAAAATTAGTACTAGACCGCAGACCTCTTCTCTGGCTATTTATGGCACTGAGAAACTGACAATAAAGACACAAAACGTGTAGTTTACATTTGCAGTGCTGCAGAAATAGAACAGTGTCGACAGTGAAGTTAGCTTGTAGCTAATTCATGGTTATAACAACGTATTACTCACTCCTCTAACAAATACTTCAACGTTTGGGGGGAAAAAAGAAATTATGCACATGACTGGGTGGGCAGGATAGTGTAAGAGGGTCCACATGGTCCACTAGAGGGGGGCTTGGCTCGTCTACACCCACCCATGTGTGAGAAACAGTCAAACATTTTTCATAAAAACACATTAGAAAAGAGGCTAGCCCTGTGTTATGATTTTGTTATATAGTCAACATTAGCTCGAGTGGTAGTCTGTAGTCAAAAACAAAATACAGTTTCAAAAACAAAGTGAGAGTTTAATAAAACCTTACCTGGTCCAGAGGAAGGTCGATCATCTCACTGATGGGCTGCAGCAAAGTGGAGCCAGTGCAGGACGTCGTCTCTGTAGCCATGGTGCTTTGTGACTCCTCTGTTGATCCTGAAAATGTTTTTTAAGAAATCCTCCTCCGAAATATCCCTCCGAAATCCTCCTCTTCTCTCACTCCTCCAGCTCCGATGCTGTCTCTGCCTCCGCTCCCTGATTATCAGACGAGCAACAGTCCAGAGACTCCAACATGAAGGGAGACAGCCAGGAGACTGGAGGAGGAGTCAGCAGCCCAGCCCCTACATTAACAACCAAGCACCGCCCAGCGGCTTCTGCACTATCTGGACAAAAGTATTGGGACACAGCTGTTTCCCAGGGTTTTGGCTAGTCCCCTTACTTCCAGTAAAGGGTAATGCCAGTGCTTCAGCATACCAGGACACATGCTTCCAACTTTGTGGACACAGCCTGGGGAAGGCCCTTTTCTATTCCAGCTTGACTGTGACCCAATTCACAAAGGAAGCTCCATAGATACATGGCTGGATGAGTTCAGTGTGCAAGAACTTGACAGGCCCGCACAGAGCCCTGACCTTTGGAATGAACTGGAATGGAGATTGTGAGCCAGGCCTTCTTGTCCAGCATCAGTGCCTGACTTCATAAATGCTCTACAGAATAAATGGGCACAAATTCCCACAGAAACTCAAAAATCTTGTGGAAAGCCTTCCAAGAAGAGTGGAAACTGCACTGCAAAGCTGCAAATGGGAGACCAATCCCATATTAAAGTCTATGTATTTGGATGCAAGGTCATTAAAATCCCTGCTGGTGTGATGGTCAGACGTTCCAATACTTTTGTCCATAAGGTGTTTTTGAACCATTCAGTCAGTTCAGCACACAAGAGTCTACCAGATGTGCTCAATTAATATTTTTATTCCTCTTTAGTTGGTTTTACCACTTTAGTTTTTTTTTTCTTTAGTTTCTTTTTTCACAAGATACTTTTGTCAGTTTTTTTGCCCTCTTTATTTGACTTGGATTAGGGGAATGTGGCAGAGTGGATCACAAAACAAAGTAAACTTTTCTAAACTTTCTTTTTTGCAGTGTAGTTTTGCACATATTTAACAGTAAAAGACAGTGGTTTTCTGAAAACCGTGGAGGGATGGAGGTGTATGTTTAAGTTGCTTAATGAATAAAATAGTGCCAAAAGAAAAATGAGTAAATAAGATTTTTATTGCTCTGTCTGCAGACCATAGCTGCATATTTTAGATAATTCTGAAGTGCTAAGGACCAGCTAGCCTTGGGCCAGTAAGACGGTCCAATATTGAGTTCATTTAAATATATTTGTTGTTATAAAAATCAGTGTTCTCCCTTTCTCTCATATGTGCATCGTCACTTCACCTTTATTTAACTGTTCCATCTGCACAGTCTATGCTTTGTTTAAACATGCATACAGTAGAATAG
>JBBPCX010098783.1:0-23377 GCA_037974365.1 Hydrocynus forskahlii
TCTGACCTCATAAATGCTCTACAGAATGAATGGACACAAATTCCCACAGAAACTCCAAAATCTTGTGGAAAGCCTGCAAAGGCTTGATGTATCTGAAAGTTGATGTATCTGAATGCAATGTCATTAAAGTCCCTGTAGGTGTAATGGTCCCAATACATTTGTCCATACAGTGTAGGTCCTGAATCCTGCTCACTACTCGGACGACATCTGCCTTTTTAGCCTACAGTGTTGCAGCAATTATTGAACATCTCTGCAACCTCGGCCATGAATTAATCTTATTTCTAAAACACATTTTTCGCATGGTATGACTAAGCTTGGATGGTGGACCTTGGAAAACCAAATTTGTTTAAATAAAAACTCATACAGTCCATTTACAGAAACTAAGATGCAAAGTGTTTAAAGCTGCCGGGTAGTTTAAGAGCCTTTTCCTTTTGAATTTTATTTTTCACCATGGCATAGTTATTGACCTTTACACATAACAAGGAAACATAAAGAAGCCATGGACTGATGAGCAATGGCCTTGTCATAATCACACACACACACACACACACACACACACACACATCAACCTCTTTTCAGCTTATTCTCAGTCCCCAACACCTCTTCTTGTGGTGTGAACCAGTCATACTCATAAACCGGTGAATTTACAAGTTTGCCAGCGGGCAGTTACAGAGCTGATAGGTGCTCTGATAAGTAAACTCGAGCAGCTTCTAGCTTACGAGTTATGACCTAACACCAGCCAGAACATTCTCTGATACCAAGAAACACATTAACATTCAAAAAGCACAGTACGCTCTCTACTGTTCAAATGTTCGTGAGATTTCATAGCTTAGACATAATTAGTATGAAACTGTTAGATGTTAATTGTGTCTAAAATGAAAAACAGCTGTTGTTGATCCTTAAGTGTCTGAGAGGAAACTGAAAATTAAGTTATATAGTCATATGCAAAAGCCAAATGACATGTTTAGTTGATTTCCCTAAAAAAGAGATACGCATCCTTAACAAGGAATACACAAATATTACATTTACTTACTGAGTTGAACAAATTAGAAAACAGAAGATATACTGTATGTCAGGATGCCAACACTTTTGCACAGGACACATTTAGTTTTTATGTACTTTCACTTCTACATGTTTAACTCTGAAAATTAAGAGTTATGCTTTATTAAAAAAGTGTATTCTCTGTAAAGGATGCGTTCTCATATTCACTATTGAGCCCAATCAACTGTATCTTTATACAGTGGTGATCAAATCTGGAGTTGAATACAGGGGGTCCTCGACACAGATCCGTTCCTATGACAGTGATGTAACCCGAATTTTGGTGTAAGTTGAAACACACCCTAGCCTCAGTCACCTACCGATCCTAAAACAGTTTTAAGATGATAAAAACACAACTAAGCCACAGAAAAAAGGAAAAGAAAAATCCCCTCATTCAAATGGCGTGTTACTGCATATTCTTCCGGCACGCGTAGTTAACCACCGTAGTACGAGGCTAACGGTGTAAGTCGAGTGGGAGTGGGAGTGAGAGTATGTCGAGACTGTCGTAACCCGAGGACCTCCTGTAACTCATAATAAAATATTGAACTAATCCCAAATGCCTTTAGGCGTCTTAAAGGATTTATGTTACCCTGTATAAGCTGTTATTGTTCACTGTACAAGACTGTTTTGCTCCTCCCACAGTCCCTGTCCCCTCCCCCACGGCCTTGACACCTCCTTCTCCCGGCTCCTGGCGCACCTCCTCTCGGCCTGTGTGTCTCTGGACCTGTGTGTGTTCTCCTTCTCTCACTTGGAGCTGAGCAAAGCCGTCCAGCTGTTACACAGCCGTGGGGTGACGGTCCGAGTGCTCACGGACAGAGACTACATGAACATCACTGGCTCTCAGATCGGCGCCCTCCGCAGGGCAGGTACAGTGCTGCGGTGGCAGTGTCTGTGATTTGGAATTACTTACATGCATTATTTTCTTCTTTTGTATATTATAAGCTGTGCAGTGTATATTCAAAAATTATAGTCAGTAAACAAAAGGCATTTTATGCCTATTCATTGTATCAAATATTTTGGCAGTATCAAATTTACACAAAAATCGCTCTAATTGTCTGTTGAACATTCCGAATAGCAGTTTTGTTTCGTGATGTTCTGCTGCTCTCTTGGTTATCGTAGGAGCTTTGTTCATCATTCTGGACATTTATTAAAGGGCCCATATCGTGAAAACCTGTTTTTTTTCTGCCGTCATATTTTAACGTAGTGCATAAACACTTTTAAGTGTTTGAAACGTATTGTTAATTCCTCACTACAAATATTCTACAGATTCAGCTGAGAAGTTAGCTTCTTTAGTTTTGCACTGGAGCTATGAGGCTAACAAGTCATGGAAGCGTGTGTCAGGGCCCAGTATACCGGGATACGCATCTCAGCAATGCGGTTTACAAGCAGTAGAAGCATCAGTCTATAAACGCCTGTGCCATATGTGGACGAGGTTGTGCAAACTGCATTCCTAAATCATCACACACTTGCCCCAGGGCGTGTTGAATTGTTAAGTCTCTGAAAAGCCTGCTTTTAACACTGCATGGCATGCCGTTATGTAATTTACATCACATAATCAAAAGTAGTAGCAGGGGTAATTAATTTGTAAGCCACGTTAGCGTTACAGCTCTAGAAAAACAAAGAAAACCAGACAAAAGTCAGATTTACTGCTGCACCAGAAGTGCACATAATTCTGATTACAACACTAGGCTGCCTCAGCATGTGCTGTCTTGCGCTACATTTATTATTACAGTAAACAGCCTCATCTGTTCTGCAAGCTGCACCAGGAACCAGAGAGGCAGATTGCTCCCTTCTGTTTGATGTGAGGTGGGCTCTGACAATGTGTGACTTACTGTTGTCTATTAAAAATGGAAAGAGATACAGTGCAGAGCTGAAAATGCCAGTCACAGGCTGCTGGTGCAGGAATTTTAACCGTACTTTTGTCCATGTTTATAGATAAGTGTCATACAGTGTCAGAAACCACATTAGAAAGACATCAGACATGTTCTATGCCACGTTTTTGTTGTGTGCAATGACCACAATACTAATTTTGTATATTTGCCCAGTACTTAGTCTCTTTTTTCCAGTTAAAAATAGTTAATACTTTAAAATTGGTTTTCCATAGTTAGTCAAATCTGGTTTATTTTTTTCACATATTTGACTACATCATCCCGACCACGTCCTTCTGAATTGATCAGCCCTGACATTAAAACCACCTGCAATAATGTTGTGTTAACAAACCAGTTTAAGGCATGGACTCCACAAGACCTCAGAAAGTGTGCTGTGGTATCAGGCACCAGGATGTTACCAGTCCTGTAAATTGCGAGATGGGGCCTCCATGGATCAGACTGGTCTATCCAGCACGTCCCACGTCGACCTTTATCAGAGTTGAACTCTTTTATCATGTTCCTCAAACCATTCCTGAACAGTTTTTGTGGTTTGGCAGGGTTTATTAACCTGCTGAAAGAGGCCACTGCCATTAGGGGTCTGCAACAATCCGTAGGTAGGTGGTGCTTGTCAAAATAACATCCACATGAATGCAAGACCCAAGGTTTCCCAGCAGAACACTGTCCAGAGCATCATACCGCCTCCTCCCATTGTGACTTGTACAGATAGCAAGCTGAGATGCTCTGTGTGTCTTTGACACCTGTCCAGTACATCCAGCATGAACATTTTTCAGTGGTTTGTTCTGCAGTAGCTCTTCTGTGGGATCAGACCAGATGGCGTAGCCTTTGCTCACTACTTTTGAACTTCTTTTGAAGCATTTTGTATGTTAATCGTGTTAAAGGTCATTCTACAGCCTTCTTCATCATTTTAGAATAAACTAATGATTCTTAATATCACCATAAACAATTTTATACTTGCATCCAAAAATCTGGATTAACATTATTGAAGACATTGACTTGGGGCTCATGAGTGGCACGCTGCCTGAGCGATGGGCCTGTCATCTGGAGATAGAGAGTTCGATTCCTGGTTGTGCCGTAGCTCTCAGTGTGATTCCAAGAGAGTACAATTGGCTCTGCGATTTCTGGGTGGCCCCAGAGATGGCCCTCCATCTCCCCCTTCACTCAAGCATGAGGCTGGTCCTGGTGTCCGCTTGCCGGTGTGGAACTGGCAGTTAACCTTCTCCTCCAAGTGCTTTACATTGTCTTGTGATGTTACATTAGCGACGGTTCAGAAAGATGCGGTAGCGCTTCACATGGAATGGAGGAAGCACACGCTAGCCATGACCTTCCTGCTGTTGCTTGTATCATGTTATGGGAGGAGTCCTTGCTAGTGTGTGGAACTATAAAATTGAGCCGAAAATCAGGGAAAAAAGAAAATGATTTCATACATCTGAATGGTAATATAGATGTGAACGTGGACCTAGATTCTAACCAAAACACTGTTCACTCTTTTAGGTGTCTGTGTGAGGCATGAGCTGAGTAAAGTGGTGTACATGCACCATAAGTTTGCGCTGCTGGACGGAAGAAAGCTGATCACCGGCTCCTTTAACTGGACTGCCACCGCGGCCCAGAGCAACAGGGAGAACGTGATAGTGACGGACGATCCGGAACTGGTGCGCCCGTATCTGGATGAGTTCCGCAGGCTGTGGGAGGCCAACGACCCGTCCAATCACAAACGCCAAACACCTAGCACCACGCCAAGCAAGGGTCTGATGACTCACAGCAAAGGCGTGTAGCCGAGAGCAGCTTTAAGGGAATCTTTTGCCAGAATTTCAGTATGTTTTTTTCAAAGTTAGATAGAAGGGTTTTTTTTCAGTATTAAATATCGCGTTGAATTTATTTGTTTTTATATTACAGAATGTAAAAGTTTTCTTTTTAGAAAATCTTGGTTGGATAGTTTGACTCTGAAGACTGGACTGTTTGCAGACTGGAATGCTTCAACTGTATTTTTATGCATCAGGGATATCGGAGGGGGGATGAGACGTGTGCCACGTTGAGTGACATGATCAGTACCCATTTAAAGTACATTCGGAGAGAGGGGGAAAAAGAAAGAAACAGATTTAAAAATGGTGCATTGAACCGAACTGCAGTGCCTGACTCACAGTTGTACCTTATACGTATGCATTGCCGAGTGCCAGAAACTTCTCTGCTGCCTCTTCATAGGGCGTGTGAGTGTAACAGAGCCAAGCCTTTGATTGCTCAACTTTCGAAGCTCCTCAGCCAAGGTTATGACTCGGGGCTTGTAAATCTTCCCATGTCTAAAAGCTTATTCCATTCTCCTGTTCAACTTAACATTGTCTAGTGTTTGTTCCTGAAAAACTTAAACAGTTAAGCTTTTCATTAGAATACCATCCATCAATAAAGCTTTTCAGTCACAGTCATGGAAGTCAAAACCTTTAAAAATCCTTTGCTGCGTCACTCTTTTGCGTGATACTCTGTCTAAAATAGTGCAGGCTGGGCTTCACCCTCCCAGTTTAGTAGAATCATGTAATAAGGGGAGACCTAGCTAATGGGTAGAACTAGAAAAAAATCATCCTGGATGCCTGTTAAATAAAATAATAATTCCAGCCTAACCAAGATGACCATTCTGTGGCTCAGGGACCCTAAGCAGCTTCTTTCTGCACCTATAACAATTACCTTTCTCTCCTGAAGTGAACAAATACAGTGTCAATCACCGTTCTCAATCTACCTTTAATGCTGACTAAATGCATCATGCATGTTTATGGAAGCTTACTGATAATTCACTGATCTAAAACTGATGCTGTTTCTGTGCAGCGTATGAAAATATATCCAGTAGTATGAGTTTATCCAGTAGTATTAATACATTCATTGGTCATATGCAAAGTTTGTGCCAAGTACTGATATTAAACTCTCAACTCAGTTCTGGTCGTAATAGATCACTGACCTGTCAACCAAGAACAGACTGGGGTTTACCTTAAACAAATAGTACGTTATGTAAAATAATAGACCCAGGCCTACTATATTAAGCTTTATTTGTTTAACTCTAATGCCCGTAATGTACTAATGGCTACATTGATGGATGAGGATAACCTTATGCATCAGACTTTGCTTACTTTGCTGCTCTGGGCAAACATAAATGCATTAATCTATCAGGTGTCTTAGTGGCATTCTACCAAAAGCTTTTTTTTAAGATGATCTGGGAACAGAAATTGTTGTTTCTTCCAAGTAACTGCCTCCCTGTGCTCTGTTCAAGTACGCCCCATTGAAGTTAAAGCAGAGCTGCAGGTTGTGTGGAGCCAAGTGTTTAGCCCTTAGACATTGTTCTTCTTAATTTTATGTTAGGTCAGAGCTACATGTGTAACCAAGTAACTAACGACAATGTAGGTTATCAACAAAAAGTACTTGTGATCTTGTATAACACAACAATACACAGAGAAGCAGTATCATTAATAATGGTAGTTCTCCAAGAGCACTGAGAGTCATTAATTATATTAGACATCGCCTATACTCGAGTTCCTATCCTCTGTTTTATGCAACTGTAGTTCCTCTAGAAGACAAAAGAGCTCGTAGACATTATTTTTAGTGCAGTGCATGTATTAAGAGTGATATATGTAAAGGACCTCTGTTCCGATTGGCTGTCCCAGCCCTGTGCTTCTTTCAAGAAGTTTTCCCGATTGAAGAAACAAATATAGTGCAAATATGACTGTAATCCTTTTTTACATGATTAAAAAAAAACCCCTTTTTATATCTTTAACCTGTGCCCTTTAGACTCATATATGTAAATCAATAGACCGATATAGTTGTATGTATATATGTGAGCTCGATTACTTCCCATTGGGCCTTATTCAAAAACTGTTGAAACGCTTCTTATAATTTCATAATGAATAGGCGGGGCTAAGCTGCTACAGGCTGAATGGTTGTGACATCACAAACATACCGAATTCAAAACAGGCTGTTTTTGCAGCTTTGTTTCCATATATGTACTGTATGCAAGAAAATGTGGTCCCTTGAACACTCAAAACCAAAGTAGCATATTGGCATTGCCATGATTTTGGTATTTCTGTGATGATATTTCTGATGAATTAAAAAAAAAAGCGAGGGAAATTTAGTTTTCTGTAATGTGGGCCCTTTACGGTATATTGCGTGCATATTTTTATTAGTCAGTTTGTGTTGTCAGTTTTTTTATTCTATTCTATTCTGTTCTCTCATTTCCTAACTGACTATTCATAAGCGTCCATTTAAGTTGGTTTGATGTTATTTTAAAACTGTTCGTTATAACATCAAACTTCCTGGTACATTATTTATATTTCACTCTGTGTCCAAAAAGGTCCAGAGACCCCCTCTAACAAGTGAGTTAATCTACTTAAAGATGTACCCAGTTGCTGATACAGACATTCAACTGACCACACACAACTTTTATAATCTCTTTAGAGATTAGTACTGAGACGCTCTGGAGCTGAATGACATGAAACAAATGTCACCATGCCCATTGCCAAGCGTCGGTTAGAGGGGTTTACAGCCCCCCAACATTGGGCTGTGGAACTGCTCTGTCTGAAGTGATGGAGCTCCATCCAACACGTGGAGTGGAGCTTGTACCTGACCACCAGTACCTGACCTCACTAAAGCTCTCATGGCTGAATGCAATCATCATCACAGCAATGTTTCCACTTCTAGTGTAAAGCCCTTCCAGAAGAGTAGAGGCTGTTACTGCAGCAAAGTGGGGACAAGCTCTCTATAAATACTCTATAAATATGTACTAAAGTCCATGTACACTATATGAACAAAAGTATTGGGATGCCTGACCAGTACACATCGCATTCAAATACATAGACTTTAACATGGAGTTGGTCCCCTAGTTCATCCCAAAGGTGTTGGATGGGGTTGAGGTCAGGGCTTTGTGTGGGCCGGTCAAGTTCTTCCACACTAAACTCATCCAGTCATGTCTTTATGGAGCTTGCTTTGTGCACTGGGGCACAGTCATGCTGGAACAGAAAACGGCCTTCTTAAAATGTGTCCATAAAGCTGGAGGCATGGCGTTGTCCAAAATGTCTTGGTATGCTGAGGCATTAAGATTACCCTTCGCTGGAAGTAAGTGGCCTTGCCCAAACTGTGAAAAACAGTTGTGTCCCAATACTTTTGTCTATTATAGTATTGTGACTCCCCTTTGCTGGTTTCTACGTCAGCAAATGTGAAGAGCCTCTGGGGGAGGGGCTTCACGCTTGACCCCGCCCACTCTTTCAAGAGCGCATTAGAGGGGACTGACTGCTGTTGTGTTAGAGGTGCGCCTTTTCTGCAGTTTTAGCTGTTCAGATGCTTCGTTAGTAGAAATCTGCTGTTGATACATACATATACTCAATTTTACTCCTGTAAGGAGGCTCGGGGGGCCGAACCAGTCGGTGGAGGAGATACGAAAAACAGAAACGTCGATTTCGTGCGAAGTTTTTGGCTGGAGAAGGAGAAAGTGAGTATCTGATGGGGCATGGATTTAAAGGGATATTTAACGCAAGCTGCAGAATGAGGAGGTGACAGGTGTCCATATGGAAGCAAACAGCTCCTGCAGCTGTGCAGCCTGTTGAGTGGCAGCCTGTAAAGACCTCATTGAAACCACATGTTGTTTATACAGCATAAACACCGTTTCCTTGTTGCCAGTGGCAAACTGGGCACACTAGGCTGATACGGCAACCTAAAGCTTAGCTGGGGCGTTTTTCTAACTTGCCAAGTGTTGCTTTTGTTGCTGTAGTCCTTCTTATTCCTCTGATCCCCCACAGGGTGTGGGCACTTAAGCAATAGCTGTAGCGGTTCTACCTTCTGGCAGGATTTTGTTCCCTAAAGGGGTGGAACAAACAGCATTATGTGCCACAAATACAGGTACAGCTTAATAGCATTTGGGGGAATTGATCACAAGTCAGTAATGATAGTGAACATGGTAAAAAAAAAATCACATTTTCAAGTGTTACTGAATGACAAAAGCATCAAAGGTGTGTATTAGTACTCTGTCAAGCCTATGGCCTTCTAATAGAACACTGAAGCTCTGTGGATGGTCCAGAAGATCCAAGCCTTGTTCTTTTCCTTGCTGTGCATCTCTAAGTGTTGCTGTGCATCACTAGTTACTCTCTGATGGCAGCTTTGCTATGCTTTTTTGTACTTTATGTGCCACAGTACAACAGCATTTGGAAGAATTGACCATAAGTCCGTCATGATAGTGAAGATGCTGAAAAATCACACATTTTCTAATTTTACTGGATGGCAAGCATCAAAGGTGTGTATTACTACTATGTCAAACCTATGGCCTTCTTATGAGAACACTGAAGCTCTGTGGATGGTCCAGAAGATCCAAGCCTTGTTCTTTTCCTTGCTGTGCATCTCTAAGTGTGATTTTTATCATATAAATTATAATGAGCAACCCTCTGATGGCAGATTTTCTATTCTTTTTTGTACTTTATGTGCCACGTATAGCTGTATGGTTCAACAGCTTTTGGTGGAATTGATCATAGGTCAGTCATGATGATGAACATGATTATAAAAGCACGCATTCTCTAATGTCACTGAACGGCACAAGCATCAAAGGTATACTACTAGGTCAAGCCTATGGCCTTCTTATGGGATCCATGAAGCTCTGTGAATGGTCCAGCAGATCGAAGCATTTGCTATGCACCTCTAAATATGATTTTTATCATAGAAAATATCATAAGTTACCTTCTGATAGCATGCTTCTTTGTACTTTTAAGGCTTACCTTTTGGGTTTCAAAACATCTAGGATGTTTAATGAACCAGTGCAAGCTTCTTGAACATCTAGGATGTTCTCCCTTTCTCATGTGACGCCAGTAACTTATTGTTGTTTCATGCACAGCCATCCAGTGAAATACCAGACTGGCGATTTCATGGTTGGAAGGCGTGTCACATCCTGCTCAGTCCATCATCAGGTGTGGTGGAAGTTGCGCTGTAAGAGCTCAAGGAGGACTAGCAGCACTAATGTTGGTCATTAGGAGCTGGAAAAAATGGTCTCGGCTTAAACTCTGAACTCTGAGCGGTCTGTAAGGTGGAGGCACACTTGAGGTCCTCATTCTACTGACTACTGACATATTTTTACATCTGCATGTAGTCATTTAGCAAACAAGAACGACTTGTCAGCAGTGAAAGTCAAAGCGATACAAAAGGACTTGGAGAAAGAATGATAAATCTTAAAGTAATATTGATCAGGAACAGGATTCTCGCTTAGGGTGTGAGAGGTCCTGGATTCATATCCCAGACGAGCCCTTCTTTGAAGAGTCTGTAGCTCAGAGGTAGAGCAAATACTTTGCATGTATGAGATCCAGGGTTCAGTCCCCTATATCTCTGTGTTCTTGGGTCCCATTCAGAAGCTTCAAGCTTTGTTTCCGCTGGTGGTTAGGGAGCTGCCCCTGCGATCAGAAGGGTGTTAGTTTGAATCCCAGGACTGCTAGTGGCACCACAGAGGTACCCTTGATCAAGGTGCCGTCCGCGCCATGCTGCTCCACGGGCAGTGCGTCGCTGGTTGCCCGCTGCTTCACTTGGTAAATTGGTTATATATAGAGAAAGAAGGGCCACTTTACTTTAATACACATATGGCCAAAAAGGCTTTGGAAGGTCTTATATTCATCAGTGCATTTTAAGTGATTATATACAAGCCCTAGTGGAATCCTTGTGGATTTATGGCATATGCCTAAGGAAACCTGATACTGGGATCTGGGGTCTCTCAGAACTGCTTTGTTTACTCCGGGTACCTTGCAGGACAAAAAGAAGAACCCCTTAAAGGTCTAGGTTTTCTTAAAGTAACCTAATCTAGGCTTTTGAGTTCTTCTAGGAACCGCAATGTGAAAGAGTGCAGTTTTTAAATCCCAATTGCTTTTGCATTATATTACACATTAAAGGTACATTTAATGTGATATTCAGAGCTTGTGAACTGACAGTGTGCTAGATTCAGCATTCAGATCTCAAGACTGAAAAAATGATGTGCTGACCTTCTTGGCTTAATTCTTAAATGTTAATCCTATGTAATATTGCAGTTGTCCACAGCCTGGGTCATCTGTACTTTGCTGCTGTTACATATGTATTTTCTTTAAAGCAAAATGATCCATTTGCCTTGTGGGATGACATATAATAGTATCATTATATGACATATAATAGTATAATTATAGCACAATAGTATAAAAAAAACCACAAGGTTTGAGGTGTTGGCGTTGAATCAGGTGCTGATAAGGAAAGTTGCAGGAGACGAATAGTGAGGTTAAAAAGTGAGATTAAAGTTTGGTAAGAATCTCTAGTCCACTGATTTACAAAATTATAAACTCTTTAAACAGCAGTCTTATTATTCAGTTATCAGTATTACGCCTGGTTAATCAGTATCTTCTCTAAAATATGTACTAAAAATTATGTTACGTTGTTGTGAAAGTGAAGAAAATAAGTGTGGACCCACATAGAGCTGGTTCACCAGACAGGGATTAAGCCTAGTCCTGGATTGTGTAGTGCTTTGAATAGAGATTTTCCATTGAAAAGGAAAGGGTAGCCCAAGACTAGGCTTAATCGCTGTCTGGGAAACTGACCCTTAAATAAATATGCAGTACTTTCTCTAGGTTTCTTTGATCTTTTGTACTGATTAACCCTGATTAACTGGTTGTTGTGTCTTTGGATGAACACTGAGTCAGTCCTTTCCTATGATAAGCTGTATTTTGGAGAAAGGGTTGAATTTTGGCTCGTAATGTTGCTTTGTAGCATGTGTGTGTGTGTTTGTTTGTGTTTGCTGACCATGCTCTGGCTTCTGTCTTTATGATCTGGATGCTTTGTGCTGAGCTTGTCTCCACGGAAACAAGCCCTAAAGCCCTAATCAGGAGAAAAAGCCTCACTCAGCGTCTCTGATCTACAGATTTTATAGACAGAGAGAGAGCAGGGGAGTGGGAGAGGGGGTTGGAGGAGGAAGAGAAATATAAAAGAGATGGAGAGAGGGATAAAACATAGAGGGAGGGAAAGAAAAAAGTATTAAAAAGGTGTTGAGAGAGACAGAGGAGATAAAGAGATGGAAAAGAAGAAAAAAGTGGGATATATATATATATGTGTGTGTGTGTGTGTGTGTGTATACAGAATTTGTGCCCATTCATTCTGTAGAGCTTTCGTGAGAAGGCCTGGCCTGTTTTCACACCGTGTCCCAATACTTTTGTTCCATATAGTGTATATACATATGCACACACCCACACTTATTTATAATATATATAGAAATATACACACACAGCGATATTAATGATGCATCATTCATGTAAGTCATGGCGTCCCCCTGTCGTGTACAATTTATGGAGGAATTGATCATAGGTCATAACTCAGTAATGACATATCAGGTAACAACTTAGCCAAAAATGAAGTTTGCACAATTGTCATCAAAATCTTTTGGGCAAAATACTTAATATTACTACTGCAATTATTATCTTTTAAGGAAACCATGAAGGACAGCACATCCTTTTTTGAGGCCTGAACACTAAGTGTAGTCCGCTAGACTGCCGTTTCTCTAGCTCTGCATTAATCGGGTATATTTCCCCAATTTGAAGAAGGACGTTGTTGAATAATGTAGGACATCATTAAAATTGCAGTGTGTGCTATTTGGGAATTGCTTTCAGTTGCAGTTTTGATATTAAAAATAATTCATCTTTCAGCCCTGATTGAACCCTTCACCCAAATGTAGTCAATCAACCGGACATGGTTCTCTTCTTCAGTTTTGCACTGAAGCTATGAGGCTAGGAATGTATGTTGTACCAGTTAAACATCATGCCTAAATCATCGTCATGCACTTGCTTTTGCCTCAGGAACACAGCGCCCGGGGAGCAGTGTGTGCGGACGGTACCCTCGGAGGTGCCACTAGCAGTCTTGGGATTCGCACCAACGGCTTTCTGATTGTAAAAATCAGTTCTTAGACTCCAAAAGGCCTGGGAGTCAGGGGACGGGCCACTTAAACGCTCCAGCCTGGCTTTTTTGACGGACGCATGTGCAGGAAAAGAGTTTAAGGAGCATTATTTTATTTAATTAAGACTGCAGATAACATGACTTGCAAATTAAGGCTGCAGATAACATGACTTGCAACTTCATTTATAGTTTCATTTGTAACATGGAGGGGATCTGTGGAACAGTGCATGTTTGACATCCTATTAACTGGTTGTGTGATGAAGAGTCAAATTCTAGACTATCCTTCAACTTTGAAAGCACTCGTTAACTGGTTCATCCCACTGGATGTCACTTAATAGCTTGTTAAATATTGAACACTTGTCTGCTGATCCAGTTTTAAATTGACATGAAGTGACCATTCTGTCATACGTGAACACAACACAGCGCAGTGTGAAATTCTTCCTCTGTATTTAACCCATTCACCAAGTGAAGCAGTGGGCTGCCAGGAACACAGCGCCCGGGGAGCAGTGTGTGGGGACGGTACCTTACTCAAGAATATCTCAGTGGTGCCACTAGCAGTCTTGGGCTTCAAACCCATGACTTTCTGATTGCAGGGTGTACCACTAGGCCACCAGCTGCCCCTTTATTCCCTTTTTTCTAAATTATTTAAAAGAAAATACATTGTTATTAGAATTCTATTAGGTGACTTTTTGTAGGTCAGTAGTGATGAATACAAAATGACATTTTCTAGCTAATAAAGGAACTCAAATGTTGAACATATTGTAAATGTATTTGCTGGTAAAGAATATTTAGTGTATTTTTATTAAATATTAAGTGAGTAACATGAAAAAGCAGAAAATCTCAATGTGGGACAAACTTTTGCCTGGTAATGTAATTGTGAATTATCATCATATCACAATGATCTGTAGAGTGAGGTGCTTTCATTTCTGCTATAACCGTTTCTCAGTGGCTCTGGGACTGTTTTGGTTAACGTTAAGCGGAGAAGACCCCATAATAGCAGGAGTCAGACTGAGTTGAACTTAGACTATCACTGGCAGGGCTACCCCACGTTTATAAAGGCCTGTCCTGTAATTCTCTCGCCCTCTGATCCTTTAGATGGCGTCTGTGAATGACCCCCGGCAGCAGACGCAGGCGCAGAAGGATGCGGCAGATCAGAATTTCGACTACATGTTTAAACTTCTCATCATTGGGAACAGCAGCGTGGGGAAGACAAGCTTCCTGTTCCGGTACGCAGACGACTCCTTCACGTCAGCCTTCGTCAGCACCGTGGGCATCGATTTCAAAGTCAAAACTGTCTACCGCAATGAGAAACGCGTCAAACTCCAGATCTGGGTGAGTAGGAGTGATGGGAGTTGAAGTTAGATGTTTGTTGATGCTGGTAGATGCAGTTTCCTCGGGGATGAATAAAGTTTTCTGATTCTGATTCTGAATTCGTTCAAGAAAAAGAGGAAAACAATGCATTCTGGGCTTGAAATGTCAATAAGAATCTACCATAGTAAGAGTTGCAAATTCCCAATTTGAATGATGGTAGTTTTCTGTGTTTAATAAAAACACATTAATGCATTAATTAAAGAGCTAATAACAGCTACCAGAATGAGGAAGTAAGCTCCGAATCTGAGGAGAAGTTCTGGAAATTGTAGCACACGCTTTCTTTGTTTTGATACTAGTTTGTCCAAGGAAAGATGTGTTACTATTATAAATGTTTTTTTCTGTGTTTTAAACACAATTAAGCTGTTTTGATGTGGCCCGAATCAGCCATTCTGCTTCTAAGCTGTCGAATGCTTTGTAGCTCTCAACTGCTGTTGCTCAAGTAAACAAACATTACTCACAGATGCTCTATAGAAGTGTTAATAGAACCTGCCAGAAGTTGCTTTTCCAAGACACTTTGCATGTAAATATTTTATGCAGATTCAGTAAATGTTTTCTGCTGTCTTTTCTTTATTTTTATTTGCATAGACCTGATGGATAAAAAACACCCATTCATACAAGTGCACTCATGATTGTGAAAGCTAACAACTGTGGAAAATAGCTGCAATCAGCTCAAATAACAGGCAATTACGCAAAAGCAGTGCCAGGTCTAACTTCCAGAAGGAGAAGAAACAGGAGAACGCAGAAACAGAATGAGAACACAGAAACAGAACAGGAATTATAAATAGGGCTGAGGAGTAGTAAAAGGATTCTGTTTGGATTTTAATATGTCATTGTGAGGCGTCCATGTGAGGAAGAAAGTGAAAAAGTATTCATGGTTGAAATAAATAGACCTGTGGCGGTGATTGCGGTTGATTGTGGTTTGACAAAAAATGTTCATCAGATGTTAAGGTCCACCTTAATTTTCTTCCCTGGACTGTAATCAGTAGAGTTGTTCTGTTCTTTTTGTGTACTGGTTGTAGACTATGAGCTGCTAAAGGTATTGCTTGTTCATCACTATTTCCGGAGATCCACGGTGATCATATCAGCATCGGTAGTTATTTGCCTTAAAATGGCATCAGACAGATGTTTAGATTGGGCCAGTATTTCAAACCAGTATTTAATCATGTGTTTGTTGTACTCTGGTGCTAAAATATATTCATTTTACTGCATTTCTAGCCCAACATAACTGTAATATGTCTCTTCCATAATAATGAAGGTAAATATAAAGTATAGTTAGGTAATGTGGCCCCTTATGGCCACACGTGAACACAGCACACAGTGTGAACAGCGTGAATAGCGTTTACCCCATTCACTATGGGGGCTTCCACAAATGAGGGGCGCCCGGGGGGCAGTATGTGGGAGCGGTACCTTGTTCAAGGGAACCTCAGTGGTGTCACTAGGATATCTAGTCCCAGTTTCTACATTTTTTTTTTTGTATGTTCTGTATTTTTTTTCTACATGTTTTTGTATCAATATTGGACGTACATCAAAAATATTGGATGTTCCCTTATTGGTGCAGTGATTGCAATAAAGACTGTTGAATTATTAATTGCTCCATTATGCAAATAAGAGCTTTGCTCAATCACAGTGTTTTTCGCCACCTGCCGTGAGCATCAGTCACACTTCTGTGTTTTCATTAATCAAGTAATTCTTGCAATGCAACAATGAATTCATTATTTTGGTGCATTGCAAGATGCATCACAATCACAATATGTAGCAATATAAAAACAGCACTAATGTTTGCTTCATACTGCGCAGCCCTAGTTCACCATTTCCGTACTGGAGTCAAGTCTGATTTCAGTGAAAGGAAATGAGTAACAATTAATTCATCCCCTGATGGAGCACTGGCGTTGTAGCGCAGTCTATTTTGGCACAGCCTCCTCTGATCCGTGATGACTGTGACATTCCCATTAGCCAGCACGTCATCCCGGCCCAGTCCGGATACATTAGGAAAATTAGACACTTCCGTTTGAAAAATCCCTGTTTAATGGGGATGATTTCAGTTATTAATGAAGAAAATCTGCAAGATTGTTTCATTAAAGTGACAGAAAGACCTGGGTGCTGCAAAAGTAAAACTGCGAGGTCTTTCCTGCGAAGATTGTTGTATTGATTTAGAGAGTTACTATGACGTCTGTTTGTGTAGCAAATAAAGTATGAGATGGACTAGGTGTGTATGTAAAAGAGTGTATTTTTTTTTTCTACAAATCGAGCTTCCACTTTTAATTACGTTAGTAATCGAGTGATCTACTGATTCTTGATGAATCATGTAATCAGTTTCACTAGTGGTTTCAGAGTATCGGACCCACAGTGTTTGTATATGCGAATATTAATGGGTGTGTATATACACAAGGATTTAAGTGGGTGTGCTTCTCAGGTTTTGCCTCTTCCTACAAGACAGAGCGATGGGAGAATTTACAATATGAATGAACTGCCAGTTAGTCACTTTAAGGCTTGTTTAAATGAATAATAATGACAACAAATATCTGTTGGTCATTTTATAGCTCCATGTTTTAACAAAATAGGAACATAATACACATTCACACTTGGAACACACACACACACACACACACGGGCACCCATTGGAGTCTCACACACACAGACACATGCATGCACACACACACACACACACACACACACACACATATGGACACCAACTTACTGCTTTACAAAAAACCTCAGAGGCCTTCGGGGTCTCTGGTTTGGAGACGACATCTGCTGCCGTCAATAGTGTGTGTGTGTGTGTGTGTGTGTGTGTGTGGTGTGTGTGTGTGTGTGTGTGGGTGTAATGTAATCAATACGGAGATGGAAATGTTTAAAGCCGCAGACACACAGATGCAGTGATGGAAACCCAGAGGGGAGTGGGTCGGGTTACTAGTAGTGAGCAGTGCTTTTGTTTTCTGTAGTGATGTGTACAGGTAATCGAGTACCAGTTAAATGCATTTGAGTAATGACAGAGATATCAGCATATTCATAATGCTGCGACATAGAAAGTCAGGGGAAAAAAATGATAATTGGATTGGTATCAGCAGGTTTTTGTTAAAAAAAATGTAGGCTAATATTTGACATGTATTTCATATTTGATTTGAGCTTTTATAGTCTTTTAAGAGAGCAAAATGTTTGTGTTGCTATTCTGAAATGTCTGCTTTTTATTACATTTGTTACCTTTCAGAGATCTACATTATTTTCTTTGTAATGCTACTTCAAGTGGATTTAGTTCCCATTTCTAGATTTTAAAAATGAGTGTATATAATAATTGCTAGGGATCCACAGTGATATCAGCAATTGTTTGTGGCGTCAGATTTGGCCAGTATTTGGCCAGTATTTAGCTTGTATTTCAAACCAATATTTGAAGATGATGGGTTACTGTGCTAAAAATATCTGCATTTTATTAATTTTACTGCATTTCTAACCCTACCTAACTGACATTTCTCTGCAGTGCTGATTATTATTAGTTGTATTTAAAGACAACTTTAAAGGCACTCAAGGGCACCTTACGTGCAAGTAAACCACATCATATACACTATATATATTTTATACGTTTTCTTGTATCAGTATTGGATGTATATGAAAAATATTAGATACAGGCATTAGTCCAGAATTACCTTGTTGGTACATTCCCAGAAAAACGGCCACCATGTTCAGCCTGGGTTTCCAGGACAGCTCCTGGTACCAGAGGGGTGGGATTCTAGCACCTTGGATAGCAGTTGGCTGTCTTATATTGGAGAGGTCTCCTGGGATGACATAACACTTTCAGGTCACATCACCAACCCCCCTGGCATTAGTTATGCTTTGCGACCTTTCTTAACACCCAGGAATGCTGATTTAGCTCCGGCTGTCTTATTAAACCAGCACGGAAGCAGATCTGGCAGAAAACACCTACAATTTCACGGTATGGTTTTAGGCTCTTACTAACAAATAGCATTAGCATAACCCATGGGAAGCTAGTTGGGGTCTGTGCCTTTGTGTTTTATAATGATTTACAAACAAGGGTAATAAAAGCTGCTTAGCTAGTACATGTAGACCTAGACCCTGACTGCTAGAGGCTTTAACCCTTAGAGTATGTATACTTTTACATAAGCATTATTGAAAATAAATACTTTGAGTGTATTATTGAGCATTTTGGAGTCTCCAAACTCACTTTAACTAAACTGATTAATCTTTAACCAAGAACCAGTGACTCTTAATTTTTACGTTAAACCATTTACTTTCTACCGTTCTGTAGCTGAGTATGTTTAAATCTCGCTACTTTTTAATGTACATTCTGGCCTCTCAATACCTCCACAGTACTCACACTTTCATTGAAGTACATTTCTCCTGTAGTTTTGGTGTAAGAGTAGTTTCTCTGTGTATCGAGCCCACACACACACACACACACACACACACAGGATACAATGTACAGTGGTGCTTGAAAGTTTTTGAGCCCTTTAGAATATTCTATATTTCTGAACAAATATCACCTAAATCCTTCTCAGATTTTCATAGAAGTCTTAGAGTTAATAAAGTGAACCCATTTAAACAAATGACATGAAAATATTATACTTGGCTGTTTATTTATTGAGGTAAAAGATCCAACATTACGTATCTGTGAGTTGAATTTCTAGGATTACCAGTCAATTTGAAGGTGAAATTAGAGTGTTTTCATTGAGAAATGACATTTTATTACAGTATTGCTTTGGTCTAAAACATCATATAGTTTATATATAGATCCCATCCACTGAAAAAAATAATCTTTGTGTGTGTGATGTCTTTGACTCTTACTAGAGATCATTCATTAATATCAGTGCTAGTAGTGTGATCGTTTATAGCACTGTGGTCAATGCTTGACCGTGTCTTGCTGTGTGTGTGTTTTAAAGGTGTGTTTCAAGGGTGTGGAGGGTCCAGAGACTTAATGGAGATTTTTGCCTCCACTGACTGAGTGTCTTTTTAGAGTTGCTTAATGATAAGCTTAAGTGGGACTAGACCTGATACACTGTAAACCATTCAGGGGAGTGAATGTGTGTGGAGTTTTTTTCACCTTCTTATACTCACAGTGTGCGAACGCTGACATGTGAACAGCAGTGTGTGCGCATTAGTGCATGCTGGTTTACTTAAGGGAGGAGGCACTGAGAATGAGGCCTGAATTCAGTTTAACTTAGCATTGACTCAGCACAGCGTTATGGGAGAGGGTAAACATTGCACATTCCACATTATGTTAACATGAGTAATAAGAGGAGAACGCCATGTGGTCTGGATTTCGCAACAGAATTGAAATTTTAGAGACAGTTTCTCTCATTAGGATCTTAAGTCTAGTAGGGTTAAAGTTATGCAACTAAAAATGAATCATTAGTAATTGGGCTGCATGATGATGCATATTTTAAATGATCCTACACTGTCAGAAAATACTTTTTTGCTCACCAAGGTAGAAATAATGTAAAGGAACACTGTATGGACAGAAGTATTGGGACACAACTCTCAATTCAGTGTTTGGGCTAGATCCCTAGATCCCAGTGAAGGACAATCTTAATGCTCCATCAGACCAAGACATTTTGGACACCACCATGCTTCCAACTTTGTGGACACGGTTTGGGGAAGAACCTTTTCTATTTCAGCATGACTGTGTCCCGGTGGACAAAGTACGCTCCATAAAGACGTGGCTGGAGGAGTTCAGTGTGGAAGAACTTGGCTGGCCCACACAGAGTCCTGACCTCAACCCAATCCAGTATGAATGTAATATCATTAAATTACCTGTTGGTGTAACTGTCAGGCATCCCAATACTTTTGTCCATATTGTGCAGCAGTGTCAAACTCCAGTCCTGGAGGGTCGTGGTCCAGCAGGTTTTGGTGATTTCCCTGCACAGAAACACCTGGTTCACCTTGCCAGTTAATTTGTCAGGTTTAGTGAATGTGTTTGAGGAGGAGAACCATCAAACTGTGCTGAACAGAGTTTGACACCCCTGATATAGTTTAACAAGGTCCAGCTGTTAACATTAAATGGGTTTTAAAGATGTATTATCCATTTTCTCTTTCCCAGTTGAAAGAGGCACTTTTGAACCTTTTTATAACGCACATTATTCAACAAAATAAGAAACCAAGAGTCAAGACAAAGATATGTAACAGGACATGGTATAAATATGCTCCCTAAATAAAACCCCAGGTAAAGGACCACCCCAGTAACAAGTTAGTACAGCTGTTTCTAAGCATACACACAAGCAGACACACTTATTTATATGTGTTTTTGCTTCAATGTTTCAACACATTTTCTTAAATGAAGTATTTTTAAAGAGCTCTAAAACTCAGTTTTTCCAATAAAGTACATTAGAATGCTTAAAAGGTGGTTTACAATTGTAATTGTCACGATGCTGCCAGTGACACTGGCAACACCTTATATAACACACACACACACACACACACACACACACACACACACACACACACACACACACATACCAGCCTTTTACTTCAGACTGCTAGTCATAATGGTGTGTGTGTTTATTTGTAATGGGCAGCTGTTAGAGCTGTTAGGTTTTGTCTGGAACCTCCCATTATGACCCATTTGTCAGTCGCAAGCACTACGGTAACCTCCGAATGACACGTCAGGACACTCTGTGCAGTCAGGACCTTGCAGTGTCATGCAACCAATTAAAGGTCGCCTAGTTACCACACTGTTAGTAAAGCTGTCTTTCTTGTTTCTGTTTACACTCTTGCTATTTTTTTGGTACAATGTGAATCATAGGATGCTCTTTTAAACAAGTAGAAATCCAGTTCATTCTCACAAAACGTATGTGCACAGTATGTGCTACAAAAGCAGCGTAAAGACAGTCATCTTGTTTCACCTGGACATCATGTGATTTCTGGCAAAGGAGCAGAAGGCGGTGAACACAATGATGAGCAAACACATCATGATGAAAGGAAAACTGGTGGCATCAGCAGCATTGGGTAGAAATTTAAAACCGATGTGACGTGGTATTGCGGTTTGTTGTGTAAAAAGGTTGATTCTACACATGGGTAAGTAAGTAAGAAAGTAAAGTTCATTGTCTGAGCTTTTCTCAGACATGGGTCACAAAGCACTGTACACAAAAAGGAGAGAAAAGCAGAATCAAAGCAGACTATTCAGTCATTCTTTTTTCTGTAACCGCTTAATCCCCACGGGTACCCGGAGCCTGACCCGGGGTCTCCGCCAGCCCACCGCCAGGCAAAGCAGAATAATAGAAAAATAAAACAGAACATAAAAGAAATGACAGCAAAAGTTACCTTAAAACTATTTTGTACTGGTCTTCAGCTTAGATTTAAACAGTTTGACAGATTTAATCAAACTCTGCTCCACTGAAAGACTGTTCCACAGCCTTGGTTGACACTATTAAGTGACTGTTACTTGCAAGCAGGGTTTAATTAAACTATAGCAAACTAAGCGCATGGTTCTATTTGTGTGTCGTTTGGGGCTCTGCAGGACACAGCAGGTCAGGAGCGATATCGCACTATTACTACCGCCTACTACAGAGGAGCCATGGGCTTTCTGCTGATGTACGATATCACCAATCAGGAGTCATTCTATGCTGTACAAGACTGGTGAGTCTATTTCATCTGCTCACTGTAAACAGAAAAATTATTTTTAAATCCTCTAAAATGGATTTGATTGGCTGAGCTGCATTCAAAGACACTGTAAAACTACTGTTTGCACATACAGGACCGCACTCATCTGAGTTCTGTTACTAAATACCAATGTGTGGTTTGTGGAATATTGTTGACCGTTTTGTAGCTTTGCAAACACAGTCTCTTAATAAATGGTCTTGGTTTGCTTAGTGGAAGAACTGTTTATTGCTATTTTTAGTAATAAAATTATTATTGTAACAGTACTTGTTTACTGAATGTTTATGTATTTTAATCTATTATTTAATTTATTAAAAGAATATATATTTTTATTTAACCATGGTAAAATTGGTGTGATATTCTTTAATTGCAGCTATATTTTATTAGCCGAACATTTTTTGTCATTTAGAAAGGCAGTTGATTTTCAGTATTATCCTAAAAAAAGATGACTTTTGTCTATTTAAATGGCTTCTACAAACTAAATGCAGAGTGAGTCATTTTAAATGTGTGCATTTGTGTTTGCCTGTGTCTCAGGGCAACTCAGATTAAGACGTACTCATGGGACAACGCTCAGGTGATTCTGGTGGGAAATAAGTGTGATCTGGAGGACGACAGACTGGTGGCCACAGAAGACGGACAGAGACTAGCTAATGAATTAGGTGGGTTGTAGGTAAAAAAATGTATGTAATTTCATGTACTGTATATACACTCTATAACCAAAGGAATGTGGTCATTCCTCTTAGAGTTGTTTCAGCTACACCCTTGGCTAACAGTTGTACAAAATCATGCACACAGCCATGCAATCTTCATAGACAAACATTGGCAGTGGAATGGGTTGTGCTGAAGTGCTAGGTGACTTTAAACATGGCACCATCACAGGATGCCACAAGTCAGTTTGTGAATGTGCTGCCATGCTACATCTGTAACTGCTATTATTGTGAAATAATGACTGCCCACAAGCCTAAGGTCGCAATGTGAGATGCTGCTAAACCCTGGAACAGTGGAAACATGTTCTCTTGAGTGCTGAACCACATTTCATTATCTGGCAGTTTGAAGAACTAATTTGGATTTAGCGGATGCCAGGATAATGCTTGCGTTGTGTGGTGGTGCAGGGATCATAGGTTATGGGTGTTTTGCAGGGTTTGGTATTGGTCTCTTGGTTCCAGTGAAGGGTAATTTGAGTACAAATACATTTTAGACAACTAAATGCTTCACACTTTGTGGCGACAACTTGGGGCCAGTTTGAGACCTTTCCTGTTCCATAAAGGCATAGTTTGATGAGACCAGAACCTTTGAGTTGAACTGGCAAAATTTTAAGCCAGGCCTTCTCATCCAGCATCAGTTACCTGACCTTACAAATGGGAAAGCCCTCCCAGCCTTCACTCAAAGAGCGGGGCAACTTCATGTTATTTCCCATAGTGTAACCGTCAGTGTGTGCTTTCATTCTTACTGTAAGAAAATAGAGCAAAAGAAACATTTATTAGTGTCTTTATTATTGCTGAGTAATGGATTCAAATAAATTCACAGATTCTATTCCACGCGCGCACACATACATAGACACACACACAAAA
>JBBPCX010098842.1:5378-23371 GCA_037974365.1 Hydrocynus forskahlii
TTGCAGTGATATGGAATGTTGTAGTGATATGGAATATTGCAGTAATAGGGAATATTGCAGTGATATGGAATGTTGTAGTGATATGGAATATTGCAGTGATAAGGAATATTGCACGGATATGGAATGTTGCAGTAACATGGAACGTTGCAGTGAAATGGAATATTGCAGTAATAGGAAATACTGCAGTGATATGGAATATTGCAGTGATATGGAATATTGCAGTGATATGGGATGTTGCAGTAATATGGAATGTTGCAGTGACACATATGAAATAATGCATGGAGTAACTCAGTAACAGGCTGAGTTATTTCCATCTCCACCTGCACTGTGCTCCTGCTTTGCTTCTGTCATCCAGAAGCATTCTGTGTGTGTGTGTGTGTGTGTGTGTGTGCATGTGTCTATGTATGTGTGTGTGTGTGTGTGCATGTGTTTACGTATATGTGTGTGTGTGTGTGTGTTTCTGTGTGTGTATGTGATTTTGAATGTGTGTGTGTGTGTGTGTGTGTGCATGTGTTTATGTATGTGTGTGTGTGTGTGTGTGTGTGTGTGTGTGTGTGTGAGTATTCACCCTGAACCCCGTGAGGCTTGCCGCTGTTGCCAGGCATCAGAATTGGCTGCGTGTGTGTTTGTGTTGCTGTTTGTTGTGTTGCTGATCCACCATTCATCTGCTTCAAAGCTGTAATTCACAGAAGTATTTAAAGTGCTGATAGCGCCCCCTTGTGGAGACCGTTCAGATTGGACGCAGCACTCTGACGACCTGCAAAATCTCAGTTTATCAATCCCACTGAAAATCAGTCACCAATCACTTTCCCTGAGTAAAGGTAACAGTCAGTGATGGGTACAGTTATGATTTTGCTGATATCGATATCCATACTCTTATTGATCCCACCCTCCCATATTGGGCTCAGAAAATAACATCACGTGAAAAAAATGTGAGAAGATGCAGCAATTATTTTATTGGAAATTCTATTGGAGAAATAAGGAGCTAAACTGTGTTCAGAGTTTCCTGTATTTATAGTGAGGGAGGAGTGTCATCACAAATGTTCTGATCAACAAATGTGTGCTGGTGATGCAGAGCGCTGCTCCCATCCCTCTGCTGTTCCAACCCACCATCGACCATTTGAAAACGCAGCTGTGTAGAATGTATTAACGCTGCATAACTACCTGGAGATTATCCGGATTTCAGTGCTGGTCAGTCAGGACCCGGGACCAGTTTAGTACCAGTTCTTCCATACACATCCTCTCCCATAGAGGGTGATGATGGGTTATATTAAAATAGTCAAGTCAAGCAAAGTTTAAATAGCCAATTATTATACACAAAGGACACAATGTGTTTTACAGGAATAGAATGAAAATATTAATCATAAAAACAGAAAGAAGTAAAAAAAAAAAAGAATGCATGAAAGAATCAATAAAGGAAGATCAATAAAAGAAGATTATGAATTCATTGGAAGTGCAGAGGTCTGGCTCACAACCTCCGCTCCAGTTCATCCCAAAGGTGCTGGATGGGGTTGAGGTCAGGGCTCTGTGTGGGCCAGTCAAGTTCTTCCACACACTGAACTCATCCAGCCATGTCTTTATGGAGCTCGCTTTGTGCACTGGGACTCAGTCATGCCGGAATAGAAAAGGTTCTTCCACAAACTGTGTTCCCAAAGTTGGAAGCAAATGTCTTAAGATTGCCCTCCACTGGTTCCAGCCCAAACGCTGAAAAACAGGTGTGTCCCAATACTTTTGTCCATATATTTTGTCTGAGATGTGTTTAGGGTCCAAACCATGGAGTGACACAATGAACAGTGCTTTGAAATTAGTTCTGTGAGCCAGTGCTAGGACCCGGGAACTGAAGTGATGTGATCTCTTTACTTGGTTTTGGTTAGAACCAAGTTCTAGCAGTTCTAACAAAATAATCAAATCAGATCAAATAATCAGCAGCTCTGCTGTTCCGCTGTGTTCTTCCCAGCTTTGTTCCCGAGAGACTTGGAATGTGGTGAAAAGGTCCAACAGTGTAGGGATGTTTTGTCCACAGCCGGGAGGGCGGGGCCTTTCCTCCACCGACTGATGCCCTGTTTCTGAGCTCACACACCACAAATGCAGGAAGCAGTGTGACCCGAACTCCACCCTCACACGCACATACACACTGACTCGTCCTGCATGTTGTCTCCAGGAATCCGCTCGTGGGACGTGGACCTCGGTGTGTGTAATCTGGATGAGCAGCTCCGGCTCTTCACTGCACGCCACTCGTCTCAGTCTTCCACTGACTTTAAAGGTGAGTGACTTTATTCTGCACTTTTTACATGTTTTAGATTCTGACCTCGTGTAGCTGTGAGGAAATGTCTGAAGAACACCGTTTGAGATCTGTGTGTCAATGTACAGCATTAAAATAAACACCAACAAACAGCAGCGCAGTAAAGTACCACACGCTCATCAGCCAGACCATAAAACCACCTGCCTAATATTGTGTGGGTCCCCCTGGTCCCCCTAAAACAGCTCTGACACATCAAAGCATGGACTCCTGAAAGTGCTGTGGTCCTGCACCAGCAGCAGATCCTGTAAGTTGTGAGGTGAGGCCTCCATGGATCAGACCACTTTGTCCCGGGGGATCTGGAGGCCGAGTTGATGCTTTAAACTATGTGATATTCCTCAAACTGTTCCTGTACAGTGTTTGCGGTGCGGCGTCAGTGAGTCTTGGGTGTCCATGACCCTGTCGCTGGTTGTGGTAGGTACTGATGACTAGGAACACCCACAAGACCTACCATTTTGGACTGTTTACTCACTGCCTAATATACCGCCCAGCTGACAGGACACACAGTTACCAGATCATCGGTGTTCTTCACCTGCAGGGGAGGCATTCTTATTAGAGAGGCAATGTTATTAGGGAGGCAATGTTATTAGAAAATCAACAACACGTTATTTGACCAGGGAGCCAAAACTTTTTCACACGACTGTAGTGGCGAGACATCCTCCAGCTCTTGTAAAACCTGCTCGGGATTTGTTTAAGCCCAGCTGACCTTCCATATACACACCAACATGTCTCCATTTTGAAGAGCGTCTGAAGTTCTTGACTCGTCTATCAGATGAGGATTGTGAGGGTCTGTTCAGGGCAGTGATGTCGTTTGTGCGGTGCTGATCGCTCTGAAAGGCTGCTTTGTTTGTGCGCCACTCTTAGATTCCTCACATTCTCCTCACTCTCACGGCACAGACAGCTGTGAGGGACTGAACAGATGTGCAGTGTTTTATATGCTGTGTGTTTAGGCAGGAGGACGCTGGAGATCTGCCCCCGTTTAAAGCTCAGCTCAGTTCAATTCAGTCCAATTCAATTCAGTTCAATTTAATTCAATCCAATTTCATTTATATAACGGATGTTGTCACAAAGCAGCTTTACAGAATCCAGATCTAAGCGCCTAGTGAGCAAGCCAAGGAAGACAGAGGTGCGGAAAAACTCCCTAAAGCTGGAGGAAGAAACCTCAGCAGGGACCAAGACTACTGGTCGACCCGGCGAGAGAAAAAGGGAAAGTGTCTCTATGGAGATAACTAACAGTAGAAGGCCTTCTTATACAGACTTAATCACTGCTGAACACCTGGCAGTCTGTGTCTAACAGAGTAGGTGCAGTTTGAGTCATCAGAGGTAGCTTTGTTGGAGTCTGGGTTGTGGTCAGGAAGGAAGTGCACCTAACCAATTGTTCAGGCTCTGGCAGCTAACGGCGGCACTGGGAGTGGGGGCAGTCATTGAACTGGGATTTCAGGAATTATTTAACTTTCTGGCTGCGGATGCTGTGAACTTTCACCATTCTGTATTCGGAATCATTTATTCTCCTGGAAAACTAGGACAAGTATTCGGAGGAAAACTAGAAAAGCATCCTTCCTGAAGAAAATTTAGACTGTACAGCATAACCATGGCAATATTAGATGGTTACTGTGGTATTATGGGTTGTTACTAGGGCACTGCTAGGTGTTCCAGTTAGTTGCTAGGAGATTGCCGTGGCATTAAGGTTGGTTACTGTGCTGTTGCTAGGTGTTGCTAAGTGTTGCTAAGTGGTTGCTATGGTATTGGAGTGGGTTTACTTTACAAATGTCTCCTTAACAAGAAATGGCTTCAAAGAGCCATTTAGGGAATCAAATCTCATTCTTCTACGGTAGTCCTTTTATTTTTAGGAGTGAAGGAGTTAACTCTGGGTTCTCATTATAAGCCTATAACGCTCCCTCACTGAAGCTAGTTCTAGTTCACCATTCTCATTCTGTTTAGTTTTGCAGGCTGGAGGACAGAGGGTCACCTCCCTCCCCCTCTGACCTAGTCAGGAAATTCAGGCATTGAAAAATCCTGAGGGGGAAACGGCAAGCCAGCACTGCCCAAGAGAAGCTGCAGTAAAGTTGTATTAGTTAAAACAGTTCAGTCGTGTTGACAGTGGTTCTGATATTTAACATTTACACTCAGCACCATTCACTTCAATGTAATTCCTCACTGCAGAGAGTTAAAGGAACAGTTTGCCAAAATCGGACCTCCACAGTGCTCCACTGACCCCAGATGTGGTTCATCAATTGAGAAGTGTTTGGGTCCAAATTTATCCTCTTTAGTCCAGAACTGGAGCTACAGTATTGTGCAAAAGTCTTAGACATCTATGCATATTGTTTAAAACCTTTTTTCTCAGCATGTGATAATGTGTCTTTCTGCTGCCATAGTTAACATTGGAATCCAAAATGCAAACAGACAAGAGCGCAGTAAAAAAGTCAGGATTTGTTTTGTTTGTAAAAAAGTAATTGATATTGTGTGAGCTGGTGAGGAGAACACAGGTTCAGTTCCAGATTTCTCCTCGGTTCCTCCAGCCGTTGTTTGGATTTGTGAAATTCCGTCAGCAGCTCGATTTCATTTAATGAAGTACCGACTGAGTCAAACCAATTTGCTGATGGAAAGTAATACTGATCTTCCGCAAGGAACACATTAATAGAGTAAAGGTAAAATCACTATTTATTGTATGATTTTATTTGTATTTATTCTTTAATTTTATTTAGTATTAGTGATACTTGATGCGCACCTAAACAGTGTATCTAAAGCCTTTTGCCTGGTACAGTGCGAGGCTAACATTGATAACCCTAGAAGTCAGAAGTCTCCTGAATGTGTTATGTCATAAATAAAGTCTGAGGACAGAGGCACTCTGTTAGACCGCCCGACCTTCATGCTCGGGTTCGTGTGAACCAAGCGTTTTTATTTATGTTATATTTATTATTATAAAAATGAATAAATACATTCTGATTTGTCCTTTTGTACACCTTTAACACACTGCACAGCATACAAATGTCTCAAGAGTCTTACTTGAGCAAATAACACATGCACTGCAAAAAAAAAAAAAACATTGTAAAAAAAAAATAAGGAAACTCAAAACAAAACAAGAAAGGTACAGAACTAGAATCAAGCAAAATGATCTGCCAGTATAGTAAGACAATTTTGCTTGTTGTACATTCTTAAAACAAGAAGCTTCTAAAAACATAGTCAAGTCAGTTGTTCTTAAAATGAGAAAGAAAAATTAAAAAGTTATTTCTTTTCAAGATTTTCTGGCTTGTCAAGATTTAATTTTTTGCAGTGTAATTAATCGTGACTTTAATCATTTGAGAGCCCTTTGTTATTTTAATGTTCAGTTCAGTCTCTTCTGCTTTAACTTCACCTCTGATTCTCTGTCTCTGCTCTGATGAAGATATCAATAACTCTGTTTGTTTGTTGCTGACGTATGTTATTTACTCATTACCTCTGTGGAGGCAAAGCATCCAAGTGTCCGTTTCGGTGTCTGATCCGGTTCCTCTGAGATTGGATTAGACGCTTTAGCAAGGCTTGGCATGAGTGTTTGTTTTGAAAAGACGCCTCTTGCTCATTTGCTTTTCTCTGTTTTCTGTCCATCTCCCTCCTTTTCCTCCCGGGCTGTCTGCAGGTCAGCGGATTTTTCACTATGTGACGAGTGTTCTCAGCTCCAGGGTTGTGATTAATCCTTCGGAGGAGCTTCTCTACTCAGAGGTTTGTTCATCCTGCTAAAGTCCTCCTCGAGAGCTGCTCAGTGTTAACTGATCATAGTTGCAATTACAGAAATATTAGGCACACTGAGTACATGTAATGGTTGAGGTACCATTTTTTGCAGTATGCAGAACAGGATGTTACTTGTCGCAGCCAAAATAATATGATCATAATGCATTTGTCATTACCGTTCAATGTACTAACTGCCCTTGTGAGCTGCAGGGCCTGAATCTTTCAGGATTTTCCAATAACATTACCCTCCTGACCTCTGAGCGATACTTGTTTGTATTTATGCAGCAGATCACAGAATCAGGAATCGCTGATAAACTGTGTTTTTCTACTAAAGGTGTCCGGTACTGTGCAGAGGTTTTAGGCACTTACACAAATTAAAGCCATTTTTCTCAGTGTGTGAAAATGGTAGCAAAGTTAACATTAGAATAAATGAAAATAAATAAGTAAATCAGTAAAAAAGTATCAAGATTTGTTTTGTTTGTAAAAAAGTAGTTGATATTTTGTGAGCTGGTGAGGAGAACACAGATTTGGTTTCAGACTTCTCCGCGATGCCTCCAGTCATTTCTTGGAGTGAAATTCCATCATCAGCTCCTGATTCAGTTTAATGAAGGACTGATTGAGTCAAACCAGGTTTCTGATGGGAAATACTGGGGTTCCACGAGGATCGCAACATTGTACTCTACATAAAATCACTTTTTACTGTATGATGTGTTTGTATTTATTCTTTTTAGCTATTTTAGTATAGTTAGTAATACTAATGTGAAAAAAGAACACTAACTGCACATCTAAACAGTTGTCATTATTATATTCACAGGTGCCTAAGACATTTGTACAGTACCGAATAGTTTACGAAACCAGAACACAGAACGCGAGACCAGCAGGAGTCTCCAAACACTCTAGTAGTGAGTGGTCCTGAAAAAAATTGTTTTGCAATCGATAATCATGCTGAAGTGTCTTTAATCTATGCAGATACGTAGCCTGATACTGGACCTGAGCCCGCACAAGCTGCTTGTGCTTGCAGGACACTCACTGGAGGACACTGGGGACATTGTCTTGCAAACTGGACATTTCAGTCCAAACCACTTCACTCAGATCTTTGAGGATGAGGAGGTACTCAAGCATCAACTACTCTATTTCTAAAAAATAGCATTTAAGTCACAATAAAATACCTTTAACATTTTTGACTGGTCCTATATAAAGGGTTCTTGTACTGAGTTTATTTTTGGAAAATTAGAACTTCCACATATATAATGTACAGCAGCTCTTCCATGTGACAAACTGAGTAAAATGTACATGAAAAAAGATTAATCTACATCTACTGTTTCTGTGCAAACCTCTCTAACAGGTCCAGTCATCACTGATCGCTGCAGGTGCATCTGGCAAACCAAGCCTGACGCTGAGTTGCCCTAAGACTGGAAAATGGAAGAACTTGGTGCTTGGGAAGCACATTATACAAGACATGATAGACATTAAGGTAAACCCTCTAATGGTGCTCCCCAAAATGGAAGGACTTCAGGAATTCACGGATCACCTCTCCCAAACCCTTGAGCCACAGTCGCCATTTGACCTTCTGGAACCTCCAAGCACTGTGGGTTTCCTCAAGCTTTGCCGTCCCTGCTGCTATATCTTTCCAGGGGGGAGAGGGGACTGTGCCTTCTTTGCTGTCAATGGATTCAACGTTTTGGTCAATGGCGGGTCTGATGCACGTTCCTGCTTTTGGAAGCTGGTGAGGCATCTGGATCGCGTTGACTCTGTTTTGCTCACTCACACTGGGACGGATAATTTGCCAGGGATTAACAGTCTGTTTGAAAGGAAAGCTTCAGAGGTTGAGGAAGAAAATTCTTCAGAGTCTGATAAGAAAGAAAAATGGCTTCAAAATTTAATATCTCCAGAACTAGGCGTAGTTTTCTTCAATGCACCAAACAGGCTGAAAAAATTCCAAGGTGACCCAAACGTACTACAAAGTAGCGACCAAGCAGCTCTTACTCTACGCCTTTTGGAAAAGCTAAAGATATCGCCAGAACCACTACTCCGCAGCTCAAGTGGTTCTATAGAACCTGTTATTCTGTTTCAAAAGATGGGAGTTGGATGTCTCGAGCTATATGTCCTTAACCCAATCAAACAAAGCAAAGAGTTTGAGGCCTTCATGCACAGCTGGCCTGAGAGTACCTCCAGCTATTCTAAAGGCTCAGAGATTCCTCTAAATTCTTTGGTGTCTATCTGTGCTTTGCTCGTGTGGCATCCGGCCAGCCCACATGAAAAGAAAATCCGAGTCCTCTTCCCTGGCTCCACACCTCAGGGGAAGATACTGGAGGGTCTAGAGAAGTTGAAACATCTAGAGTTTCTCAAGCGACCTGTCGTGTGCTCCAAAGACATTGAATCGTCAAAGTCAGAAAAGAACCCTAAACGTGCAGAGAGCCAAGACAGTCTGAAATCTAGTACCAAGGAGTCCAGGACAGGTAATGCAAGTACTGTTCCAAAGGTCAGATCTGCTGGTGGGTATCTAGAACCAAAGGACAGAACCAAAGCTGAAAATGGAAATGACTTAACAGGTGAAGAAAGACTGAAGTCTATGGAAAACAGTGTGAAACTAAAAGTCTCCAAACCTGTTGCAAGGAAGGAGTCCTTTAAGGACAATAAAAAAGATGAAAGGAGCAGTGTGTTGGTGACAAAGAAACAAGAAAACGGGCAAAGAAGAATGTCGGCTAAAAAGGATCCTCCTCTTAACAAACCAAAGGCAGACTTAAAGACTGAACAGAGAAAAGGTGAAAAGACTGAAGAGAAAAAGACCAGTTTGCTAGGAAAAGATGTGAAAAAAACTCTTTCAACGTCTGCATGCCCTCCTTTAGACCCAAGTAGGTCTGCAAATGCAAAGAAAGATGAATCGAAAGAAAACAAAGGAACAGAGTATAAAGGAAAAAACAACAAATCTAACAAGGAGCAACAGAACCAGAAGCTATCAGGTGATGTGGAGGAGGCAGATCACTCCATGATTTCTTCACCTGAGGATATGACATCAGAGTTTCTAGAAATGGAACGAGAGCAGTCACGTGAGGTTTCTGCAAGAAAAAACTCTGACCTTCCCTCTAGGATGGATACAGGCAATGAGGAGGATCCAAAGAATGACCGCGGGAGTCCAGAGGGGGTGGAGTCTGGAGGAGCTATACCCAATTCAAGCAAAGCGAGTGGAGCTTCTGCCCACTTTGTCAAGAATCCTAAAAGTGAACGCAGCGTGAATTTGGACCTCACACCTACTGAGTACACTTTGCTTGATGGCGCTTTTAAAGACAATCTGTCCAAATGCATACAGGATGAAGTCTGCATAAGCCCAGATGAAAAGACTTTGGAGTTGAGTTCTCCGAGGTCTGGTCCAAACAGTGCTGGCCATACGCCCTATCATCTGTCCCCTGAGGAGACTTGGGCATCCAGAGACCACAGCAGTCTAGGGGGGAAGATGTGCCTTGGGTCAGAGAGTCAGCAGGTAGGATCATGCAAAAATTCAGAGTCTGGATGCCCTAGGAGTATTCAAGAGAGTAACTCCACCTCCTCCAAAGAGAAGCACTCCAGTTTCCTGTCCCTGAGTTCTTTCAAGGACATTATGCCTGATATATCTCCCACTGTAACTACCACCCACTCAATGCCAGCAGAAGTTAGCTCACCACAGTCCACTGAAGTTGATGAATCTTTGTCAATGTCCTTTGAGCAAGTCCTTCCCACAGTCAGTGAATCCACCAATGAAGACGAGACGTCCTACTCCAATGGACACTATGCAGATTCTAAGGTGGGGATGTCACTGTCTTTAAAGATGGCCCACACCAAGAGGGTCATGAACGATGGCTTGGATGGGCGTCCTTCCGGACCCCACGGCCTCATGTTAGATGCTACTGCTCATGATGTTGATTTGTGCCTTGTGTCTCCATGTGAGTTCAAGCATTTCAAATCTGCAGGCAATCAGCAACATCCACTGTCTCCAGGACTTACAACCACCAGCAGCCCTCAAGACCTCTCAGATGACAGTGACCATTCCCAGGACGTGCCAAAGCCTTTACCACAGGTATACCCAAACAGCAAGGCCGCTTGCCCAACCCAGGAAACCCCTCTGACTTCTGCTAGTGATTGCTTCCCGAATCCCTCAGATTCAGATATGTATCCTGGAGTAGAGGAATGCCCCTCCCTCACCACAGATGTTGCATTAGATTCCGATGAAGAAGTCGGCATGCATTTCTCTCCTCAGAACCCTACTAATGGTCACCGGACAAATAATTTGCCACCTCAAGATCCTCTACCAGTCCCTGTGAAGGACTTGCCACCCCTCCCACCCCAGCCAGGGGCCTGCATGCCTGATCCCACAAAAAATGTCAAGGCCGGGGTCAAGAAGAACAAGAAGACCACTGGGATTACCTCGTCCAATTTCTCAGCACAAACCAGCAAAACCAAGACTGGAAATCAAAGTGGATCTGCTGGCAGTCTGAGATCAGGCTCCACTATAGACAGCTCTGCATCACGGTCTGTTCATTCTGTTTCAAAAAGACTGACTGCAACAGGTAGGGACGGTTCTGTGCGCATAGCTTGGTATGCTCTTAAAAATGAAGTTGCCCAAAAGGGTTCTTTGCACAATGCCATAGAAAAACACACCTTTGGTTTCCTAAAGAAACCCATTCAATGAATAGTTCTTCAGAGAATCATTTTTATCATTGAGATGTAAATGTGGAAAACCTTTGAAAGGGCCCATGGCCAACATTTTCTTCATTTATTATTTTTTCCCTTACATATAGTCATAGTTCATAGTTAATTTCTACACAATGTCCAACTTCTTTTGATCCCTTAGAATCAAACAGGTTTTATTGGTTTCTGTGTATGTAAATGAGATACATTCTAATTGGCTACCCGTTGCTTTGCCACATTAAATCGTAAAAAGGTAGTGCAGACTAAAACACTCATTATAAATAACGCTTGAATGGGTGGAGCTAAAGTACTGTAGGCTGAATGGGATGTCATTGGAGCAGCTGATGCCATCCCCACACACTGCTCCTGGGTGCTGCCCACTGCTTCACTTGGTGAATGGGTTGAATGCAGAGAACAATTTTCCAATGTTCACACTGTGTGCTGTGTTCACATGTGACAAATGGACACCTGTTTGTAAATGTGTTGGCACAAAACATAGTTTGTAGACTGCATGGACTGCAGAGTCAACTTTCTCCACCTTTTTGTTTCTCCACCTTTTGCCCTATAAGTGTTGGAACACCCTTATTAGGAGAGGCACTTCAGAGAATGAATGGTTGGAATTCTGTTGAATATTTGTTGGAAACAGTTCCTCCAAAATGAATTGAGAATCATTGATTTGGAGACACTGTTGCCTGTTTTCTTCTAGTAAAAATCTTGTTTATTTTTTACAAAGTCAGTAATATTTTTTAAAAATCTGGCCTGTTGTGTGTATAATTAGAAATCCCTTTCCTTGACCTGTGGGTTTCATCTCAATCAACAGGTAACAAAGGCAGTGTATCTGTATATCTGGACCTAGCATATCTCCCGTCTGGTCATGCAGCTTCCACAATTGACCTTGACTTCTTCTGCCGCGTGCGATCGTCCTGTTACATCATTAGTGGGGACGACTCTTTAAAGGAAACCATGATGAGACCCATCCTGGACGCCTTACTGGATGGAAAAGCTTTATGGCCTGACCATGTGCCGGTCAGTTCATAATTTTTGCTTAAATAATAAACACTTAACATGGATGTAAAAACATGCGAAATAAACACACAAAAAGTTATTAATCTGTTAATGTCATTAGGTTAAATAAATCACATATCCAGTCAAATACCTTCTTTTTCTATTTGAGGATAAAGTTTGAATGTGTTGGAAGTTTGTGAAGGTCTGTAAAGGTGTGTGAAGGTGTGTGAAGGTGTGTGGAGGTCTGTGAAGGTGTGTAAAGGTGTGTGAGGTCTGTTAAGCTGTGTGAAGGTTTCTAAAAGTGTAAGAAGGTGTGTGAAGGTCTGCGAAGGTGTGTGAAACTGTTGTGAAAGTCTGTAAAGGTGTCTGAAGGTGTGTGAAAATGTATTAAGGTGTGTGAAGGTCTGTGAAGGTGTGTATGTAAGAAGAACTGTGTTACTTCCGCAGGTGACATTAATCCCTACTTTTGAGTCGGAGATGATGCATGAGTGGTACCAGCAGACCCAGGAGAAGCAACGACAGTTGGGCATCACTGTTCTAGGCAGCAACAGCACTGTGGCCATGCAGGAGGAAACGTTCCCCGCATGCAAAGTGGAGTTTTGAGTTCTGGTCAATGAGGTTGAACTGTTCACCCCAGACTTCACTTTCCTATTTCAGCACTAACCTCAGCACTCACACCCTCAGAACATGGACAAAACCCACGCCTGCATGGTTTGATCACCTGAGTAATAAGAATAGATCTATAATGTTAGTAATGTCGCACTGGAGCCATGTCCCAAATGCAGCACTCCCGTAGTGTGCTAGACACCCTTAGTGCAAGTTGTGTGTATTGCACTAGGGAATGCAGCAGTTTGTCGTGTTAATTCATGCATGACATGCTAGAACCACCAAAAAGATGGAATGTTTTGAACGTCCCACAATGTAAAAGCTCAGCAGGCGCTGGTTGATGTACATAGTAGAAGGGGCGGCGCCATCAGAGGAAGATGTCAGAAGGTAAGAGGCAATACGAGTAGATATAAGAATGGGACGGGCCATCAGTGGAAGCTGCCAGAAGGGGAGGGCCTTCAGAAGACGATGTTGGAAGTGATGAGGCTATAAGAGAAGGTATAGGAAGGGGAGGGGCCTTCAGTGGTCACAGCAAGAAGAGGAGGAGCCTTCAGAGGAAGCTGCAGGAGGGGGAGGAGCCTTCAGAAGAATCTGCAGGAGAGGGAGGGGCCATCAGAGGAAGATGCTGGAAGGGATAAGGCTATAGGAGAAGGTATAAGAAGGGGAGGGGCCATCAGTGGTAGCAGCAAGAAAGGGAGGAGCTTTCAGAGGAAGCTGCAGAAGGGGGAGGGCCTTCAAAGGAAGGTAGAAAGGGAAGGGGCCAAAAGAGGGTTGTGTAGGAAGGGGAGGGGCGAACACAAAATGTATGAGGGAGAGGAGTCGGATGCAAATCAGGAGTGAAAAGTTTAGGACAAACATTTTCAGTCTACCTGTTTGTTTGTTTGTTTGTTGGTGTTTGAAGTGCTCCAGACTGCAGATCTGCTGGTGTACAGAGTACGCACTGTGTGAGGAAAGAGTGCGAAGATGTGAGAGAATGCTGTTTTTGAATATATTTCATGTGCAAGAGAGCTAGGTCGCTTTATGGTCTTCACTGATGTACAGAGGGAATGTTTGAGGAGAACCTGCTTCAGCCAAAGCTTTCTGAAAAGACGTGCAGGTGTGTGCGAAGTCACCAATGTGATTGCTAAGGTATATACTGTATATGTATATATGTGTGTGTGTGTATGTGTGTCGGGAGGGAAAATAAAAGAGCCGCCTAAAAAATAGTTTTCACACTGCAAATGAACCAGAACAGAGAAAACATAACCTCTGGAGAGAACGTGGTCTCCAGGACTGGGACTAGGACCCTCCTGATCTAGAACAGCGAACTGAAATCCAGTCCCGGTTGTAGATTTTGCTCTGTGAGGCAAGAGACACAGACAAACATAGATCTATCTAAAACATTTAACATTTTAATGGCACTTAAATAAAAATACTGCATTAATAGTAGAATGCCCCCCCAGCATTATTCCAACCCAGTCAAAAAAGAAACTATGACTCTGGAGGATTCTACAGCTACCTTTTCAAGGCCCCTTTAAAACTCTGCTGTAGAGCACCTTTACGTGAAGTTTCTGTAGAGGTTCTTCCCTGGAACCATCCAGGTCCAGAAACATAACATTGTATTTACAAAGTGTGGTATGGATTCGTGAGTGTGTCCAGCACTGTGTGTGAGAGAGAGTGTGTGTGTGTGTGTATGTGTGTGTTTTTGTGTGTGTGTGTGTGTGTATCCTTGATGTAACACTAGACACACCCTGACTGAAAGAAAGGGACTCTCCTGCTGCCCTGGGACTAGAGGTGGGAATGGATTGTAACAGCATATTTGACACAGACTCCTTAATAAAATGTTCAGCATAAACGTTGCTGTGTGTTTTCTGAGTCTGTTCTTATATGAATGTTTATCAATGGTGGTCTTGATGAGATAACAGCACATTTTCAGGGTTCATACTATCAGTGGAACCCTGCGTCTCTCAGCGTCTCTTAGGGGTAAACGTCACTAACTGAGAACATAATTGTTCTGGGCGGGGAGCAACACCAATAAACAGTATTTGTCTTGGATTGAAGGTTGTAATAATAAATGCATATGTAACCTTAATGTGGAAGCAAGGCAGTTTATTTATAATGTGTTTTTTTAAAACTGATGTCCCAAAAGCAAATTCTCAGAAAGGGGCCCCCGAGGTCGACAGAAGTGAAGAACAACTCTTTGGAGGAACCAAGACCCAAAAAAGGAATCCATCCCTCTCTGATGGACACTATATAGTGTGTGAGGATTAAAGAATATCACCATGGTGACAACTGACAGTTTATAAGAGGCAGGAGTGCATAGACTGAACCCCTGATGAGCAGCAGAGTCTGCAGGCCCAGCAGAACTTCAGGACAGGAGAACATCTCGTCTGGAGCATTAGTAAGAGATCACTAAGAGTCTGGTGCAGAAGCTTCTGCTGGTGTCTGTGCGAGGAGCAGTTTGTTGAGAGGGTGGGTAGCACATGCAGGTGGTCAGTGGTGGACTAACTGGTCTGGAGGGCAGGAGAGCAGGAAGCAGAGGTGAGCATAGTGAGGGTAGATGTTATGTAATAATATCTTAAATGTCCTCTGCAGGGGGTCATGGATATTCATGCTCTGGTCATGGATCCACACACACAAGTTGGTTGCAGAGTCTGACAGCAGCTGGAATGAAAGACCGGTGGAATCTCTCCTTCCCACAATCTTCTCCTGTCACTCATTACCTCCACTGAGTCCAGGGGGCATCCCAGAACAGAGCTGGCCCTCCAGATCAGTCTGTTAAATTTCTTCTTGTCCCCACTGGAGATGCTGCTTCCCCAGAAGACCATAAAAGATGGCTGATGCCACTACTGAGTCATAAAAGGTCTTCAGGAGCAGCGGATACCCTACAAAAGACCTGAGCCTCCGCAGTGGGTACAGAATACTCTGTCCTTTTTTGTAGAGAGCATTTGACTCCTGTGCAGTTTATTGTTCAAATGAACACCAATATATTTCTAGATGTCTATATCCTCAATGTCCTTAACCTGGATGTTCAAAGGTTGCAGACACAGGATGTTTGTGTCTGTGAAAATCTACCACCAGCTCCTTTTCCAGTGTTGATCTGGAGGTAGTTCTGCCAGCACCAGTCCACAAAGTCCCGGCTATCAGCGATGTGGCCAACTACTGCAGAATCATCAGAGAACTTCCACAAGAAGCAGTTGGTGGAGTTGTAGGCGAAGTCTGCAGTGTAGATGGTGAATTGAAACTGAGCCAGAACTGTTCTCTGTGGGGACCCTGTACTGCAGACAACCCTGTCTGACACACAGCCATGGGTTCTGACATACTGTGGTCGGTTAGTGAGGTAGTCCAGAATCCATGTGTAGAGGTAATGGTCCACTTCCATATACTCCAGCTTGTCCCTCAGAATTGTGGGTAGGATGGTGCTGAAAGCACTGGAGAAATCAAAGAACATGATTCTCACAGTGATTCCGGCGGTCTCCAAGTGGAAGAGAGAACGATGTAGGAGATGGATGACAGCATTATCCACCCCAATGTCAAACTGATCAGATCTTCCAAGGGGTGGAAGAGGTGATGATACATTAAGTCCAATGTTTTTCTGCCACTTACCACAAACAATTTTTTTTCCATTACAAATAAAGTGACCCTTACTCGAACCAGACCCGTGTTGTCACAAAGCGTTGTCACAAAACGTTGCTAACACTAGAAATCAGCAGTCATCCAAATCATTTTCTGTAAACACATCACCAAAATGCCTTAAACTGCTCAAATATTTTCACTACTCACAATTTGTCATAAGTCAAACCACATCTTCTCCACCTTAATGTAGAGTTGGATGTAGTTTGAGTGGGCTCGGAGAAGTTTAGTTGATTTCTGCCGCTCACAGTAAGTCATGCTGTCTCCTAAACCAGGACACCATAACTGTAATGTAATTGTGATGAGTTGTGAATGTAGCTCATATGCAGTGCAGATGCTGTACTGACAAGATTTAGTTGTTTTTCATTTTTAAACACATTTGTTCTCCATCATCTTTTTTCTCTCCAGATCACCATGAGTGTGGTCACATCCAGACTGTCCAAACAGGAGCAGACGCTTTGCTCCATGCTGAGCTGTAGCAGACTCAGCCTACTGTTCAAAGCCAGTGTGCACGGCTACACAGGGGCCGCTTTCCACCAGAAGTGTGATCGGCAGGGTCCCAGTCTTACAGTAGCGTACAACAACTCGCGGTATATTTTTGGTGCGTACATCAGTAAAGATTATGCCCAGACGAACCAGAACATTGCTGATGAGAAAGCATTCCTGTTCAGCGTCAGTGAGCAAGTGGTCAGTGGAGACCCCCAGTGGTCATTCTATGATGGGACAGCTGGTCCACATTTCATCTCCTTAGTGTTTATGAATAATAACACAGCCACCGTTTACAGCAATCCAGGAACGTATGTGTTTAATCCACTAGAGATGCATGGCAATGACCTCCAGCTGGTTGAGTGCAAGGTGTATAGGGTGGAGGGTAAGACCCAAACACTGTCAGAGAAATGGTTATTCCTTTAGTGACACTGATTTCAACTCATTTTCCCGATGTCTTTTCCTGCAGGCAGTGGCTCACTGATGGAGAACCCTTGGAGAAACGTTTTGTGGAATTTTGAGTCAGTGAAGTTAGGTCATCCTCTGCCCACTTAGCAATTAAGCTATTTTTTCCAGGATCAGTAAAGTTTTCTGATTCTGATTATAATTATGATTCTAAGGTGTTCTCCTGTACTCAGCCCAGTGAGAGACAGCAGCCCCACAGCTTAATCAGATGTCAATCAGATGTTTATGTCGCAAAGAGAAGGAGAAGAACACACCTGAACAAATAGTTAGCCCAGTGTAGCATGGCGGATGAACCCAATCGCAGACAAACACAAGAGAGTTGGTAAACCAGGCATCTTGTTCTGAGAACGCTCCACTAGAGAGTTGAGATTCCCACTGGGAACCTGCTTTCTCACACACACACACACACAGAGTATCTACGAGAGAGAGAGAACGGAGTACTCATGGTACCAGTTGGCTGAAGTTGGAGTTGGGCTGACATGGGACTCAATGTCTGAACAATGTCTGTTCCTGTTTATATACCCCGTGGGGTGCGTCACTTCCGGGACCCCTTGCACGTCACATGACAGTAACCCCCCCCCCCCCCCCCCCCCCCAGGACTGTCACCAGACTGATGGCTGATAGGATACCCGATGACTGTGGTCCTGGATGAGGGAAGGATCCAGGCTGAACCAGCCAGGAACACAAGACCGTTCCTCCGGACCGTAGCCTTCCCATCTGACTAAGTACCAAGTGCCATCGTCATGGCATCACGAGTCGAGGACATGCTGGATGGTGTAGGTAGGACCATCGTCAATGATCTGAGGCGGAGGTGGAGCTGGAGCTAGGGGAACCAGAGGTGAAATGAAGACAGGCTTGAGCTGGGACATGTGGAAGACATAGTGGACCCGGAGGGAGGCAGGCAGCTGGAGACGGAAGGTGACAGGGTTGATTCAATTCAATTAAATTCAATTTTTTTTATATAGCGCATTTTACAACCAGGTTGTCAAAAAGCAGCTTTACAAAGTCCAGGTCCGAGCCCCTAGTGAGTAAGCCAAAGGCGACAGAGGCGAGGAAAAACTCCTTCGGCTGGAGGAAGAAACCTCAGGAGGAACCAAGACTCAAAAGGGGAACCCGTCCTCCTCAGGTCGACCCAGAGAGAAAGGAA
>JBBPCX010098852.1:9045-20894 GCA_037974365.1 Hydrocynus forskahlii
TGGATGGATGAATGATAGAAAATCATCCATGTAACATGTAACATGACCTTTGCTGGACTGGGGATCAGGTGTTTCCATTGTGTTTCTCTGTCTTTTTTCCTAAGATTGCTGGGATAGACTTCAGCGCTCCCTACAACCCTATTTAGGATTGCTTGGGTAAGTTGAATGAATGAATGAATGAATGAATGTAATGAGATCAGGATGTTCCCAACCTTTTGGATAAGGCTGCATAAGCTCACTTCGACAAGCAGCCCTTTCACATCCAGCACTGGCAACTTCTCAATCCCAAAAACACACATTATAGGCCTTCTTTGCCAATTCAGAAAGCCCAAAACCAGATATGAAATTCATCTATTTCCACACAACATTGTAGTTTTTCAAGTCAAAAAGGGCATTCCATTTTAAGACAGCATTTCCGTTTGCCCCGATACCTTTTGTAGACCAGCATACATCTAATCCTTCCATTTGTTTGCTTGTTTATATTTTGTTTGTTTTGAGGCAGGAGTATCAGGTTGAAATGAATGACGTGTCTTTCCACGGATATAAAATGTGGATTTAGGTGGTCTGATGCAGTCATCATCTGATTTATAGTATTGGACTATTCAGGCAAAAGCCTTACAAGTCAGGTGGAAAATCTGAGCCAAGATTACTTACACTGCTACAAATATAAGATACTGTCTTTCAATCTAATAAATCGAAAAACCTCTATTAAATCTTCAGTTTGCCATCTCTGTGAATCACTCTCTGGCAGCACAGTGCCGGATCCTCCAGAGTTCTTGGACATGGTGGCTGTTAGAATCAAATATTTAGCATCGGAGCTTTATGTGACATGCATATCCCAGGTACCTGCTAAGCCTGCTGTTACTGTGTGGTGGGGCCAGAAGATATTGAAGTCATGAAGGCTCTTCAGTTTGACAGTTTGGGTGGACAGAGAAACACAGAAATAATATTCTGTATTGCTGTTTGAGTTCTGGATGGTTGTTATGTAGTTATTGTGTAACTATGTACCATTTTCAGTAATATACTTCACACATCAGTAACTCCTCTTTTGAATAGAAATCAATAATAAGTGCATCCATAACAATATGAACATGTGTGCACACTCATTTAGAAACTTGTGTCACGAATGCTGAGGATAGTCGCTACACCAGTGTAGCGTGGTGGAAGAACCCTGATGCGGAGTAGCGCGAGAGAGTTGGTAGACCACGCGCTTTGATATTAGAACGCTTTCAAGAAGAGTAGAGATTCCCACCAGAACCCGCGTTCTCAAACACACACAAAGGTATGGCGTAGGCGGAGTACTCACGGTTAGAAGATCTGGAAAACTGAGGAGTTGAGGGTGTAGACTCAGTGACTGAGCAATGGCTATCAGGCTTACCAATAAGGGCAGCATGGGACTTCTTTTATACAGTAGCACACAAAACAAAAAAGGATACATTTTTTGCTGAAAAGTTTCACTGGACAAAATTCTGATAGACACTAATAGTAAAAGAAGACAATGTTAATTCTGACATTACGTTTGGTTAGAGAGATTCAAGCAGACGTTTTTTTTCCTTCAGTTTCACAATTAGCTAAACATATCACCTATAAAATCCAGTTTCCCTGACAACAGAAAACAGTTTGTAATCTAAAGCGATGTATTTAATTATTGATTTTAGTTATGTTCTGCACTTTTGACATCAAAAATAACTAATGTATTCAGAGTAAAAGAATACAATGTTAATTTATCCCTGACACTGTGCTAGGTATTATGTTTAATTATTTAGTTATGCTCTGCCCTTTGGAATAAAAAAATAACTAGCAAGCAGTTGAAATGAACAAAAACATTTGAAAATGAACTGAATTTTGTGAGCATGTCTGTGTCATGGGGTTGCTGTTCTGGTATTTACTTGAGCAAGAGGCCTTAGCCGTGAGGCATTTAAAGCGAGTATTACATCCATATGATATGTCTCTAGCACTCTGACTCTCTCTCTCTTCTCTGAACCCAAAGTGCTTCACAAAATGAGTCACTATTCTAGAATACCTGCAGCAGTGTGGAGGTGGATGCTACTTAATGCTACCAGATGCTGCCTAATATTCTGCATTCTCTGCAAAGAGCTAAAAGCCCCTGGACTTTATATATTTTTGATAGTTAATGTGCATGTGTGTGTGTGTGTGTGTGTGTGTGTGTGTGTGCGTGTGTCTGTGTGTGTGTATGTGTGTAAGGCAACAGTTTTAGCAGTAATTGAAAGGCTGAGTTATTGGACACCCCACACCCCCTACCCACACCCCAACTGGCCCAGTTTTTCTCTCATGCTGGGAATGAATTAAAGTTGTTAGCTCAAATTGAAGCCATTTAATTGGTCTAGCCTTAGAGGGTGTCTTTATTATTTGCCTTGGCTCAAGTGGACTCTGTCCTCTTACTATCTATCCTCTACAATCAATAACACGGCCTGGGCTCTGAGGGATGCAGGATATACTCACTGGTTACTGGCTCAGAGCTGTTCTAGGGTACCATGTTGCAGTGGGTCAGATGTTCTTGCCGAGGTGCTTAGAGCAGATTAGCAAATCAGCTTGGGTTCAGAGATTTTTGGCGCTATTTTATGCAGCTATATCTGATGCTATTTTTCCAAAATATGATGTAAGGATCCATGTGCTGATACATTTTATTTGCAAACTTCCCAAGCATAATAAGCTAGCATGTTAAAACCCTGCTACACCAACCCAACCCAACTATGTTGTCCATGCATCTATCTAGGAACTTAAGTAGACCACATAAGTACATTGGGGTAGCTGGTGGCCTGGTGTTTAGGGAGTTTGCCCTGAGATCAGAAGGTTGTGGGTTCGTATCCCTGGACTGCTATTTTCTCACTGAGCCATTGAGCAAGGTACCGTCCCCACACACTGCTCCCTGGGTGTCCCTGATGGGTGCAAGCCCCCTGCATCAGTTGGTGAATGGGTTAAATGTAGAGAAAGAATGTCACATTGTTCACACTGTAAGGGGCCACTTTACTTTACTTAACTTTTACTTTAAGTAAAGCAAACTAACATTGGTAAACATTAACAGAGAGCTGGTGAATCGTTAGTTAAAATGATCATATGAAGTCTATCAACATTAGATTCCATTCAAAGCTACAGGAATGTAGGTGGTTTGTAAGTACAAAATATTCTTGATTGTGTAGCTTCATTTAAATTGTATTGCAAAATTACAATACAATAATTTTTAAGGATGAGGAGACTATAGAAGGACCAAATTAATGAAAAATGTATCATGTGTATGTGTGTGAAGTGCCACTTATGACGTGCGAGCACTGTTATGACTGTTTAAAAATAATAAAACTGACTGTTGTATTTTTGGTCATATATATATAATACTCCTGGAACAAAAGGACTGTTTGTATAACAGAATCTGTGCAGGTGTGTATGTTGTCTCTGCGCTGTTACAGTGTTGCCATAGGTATGTATGTTGTTTTTGCATTATTAGTGTTGCCGTTGCTTTGTATTTTGTTCTGTGTTTGTGTGGCTAGTTCTTGTTTTTCAGATGCAGCATTCGGAGCGATGACACAGTGGCAGCAGTTTTCACCTGGATCTCTTTTTTTATCTTTCCCCTTTTTCTCTCTCTCTCTGTTGGATCATTTCCTTTTCTCTTTATGTTCACTTGTATCTCTTTCTCTATTTTTCTCTACCGTCTGATCTGGTTTAATCTTAAATCAAATGAATAAATAAATAAATAAAAAGATAACAAGAGGGGCGTATACTCTTAAAGCCCCACTTGGCAAAGCAAAGGTATACATTCTTAACACCTCAGACATATGCATGAATTTGTGACACAGATGGCAGGGAAATGTAAGAAAGGTGCAGGGATGTTGACTCAATACTCATCAGTCCCTTAAAAGGTAGTCTTACTGTCTGGAAAATTCAAGTCTATTTAACCACTGAAGCTTCTTTATACGTGCATCCTAACGGCTGCCTTGATTATTATTAGTATTAATAATGAGGATAGTCCAATCTGTACATACACATATACCCCATGTGTACATAGATCCACTGTTACTGTATATGCAGACTTCTATCCACAGTGTTCATAAATACAAAAATCCACTGTGTACATACATACATACATACACACATACGATTAATAAATGTAGCGGATATCCTTAAAAAACAGCAGCTGTAACACACACACACACAACGTGTATTATATTTTTATAGTATGGGTACCAAGGTTCTGTGATGAGAAGATAAAGGCACACATCAGAATGTCAAACAGAAGAGTCTAATAAACACTTTTAGGCAGCCTTCAAGCAAACTAGCAAACTGAACTTCTTTCTTGAATAGAAGAGAATGTGAATTACATGCAAGAAGCCTAACATCACTTAGCCTGCCACATAATCAACAACTAATCAATAATAGTAGTGGACAACAGTGTGTGCTTGTCCCTTCGTATTAGAACCTGTGTGCAAGCTGAACTCCTCAAAATCCTGCAGTGTCTACATGGATCAGTAAACTAAAGACATCCATCCCTTTGTGACCAGGTCAAGCAGTTATCGTAACAAGCGCCTGAGTTTCAGTCTTTATGAGACCCCCATGGGCTGCAGATGGAGTGTAAATACTATACAGGCTGTGCTTTATCATGGTGTTCTAGGCCCTTGCCCATAAAACAACCATAATCTGATCACAGAGCACAAAAGACAAGGGAATTTAGATGTAGACAAGACAAACAGCACTGGAAGCAAGCTAAAGAATCAATGAGGATAAAATCAGTGATAACTGACCTTTTCCTGGCTTTAGTGCTTGTTAGAATGTCTTGGGGCTTTCAGGCGCTGCCATGTTTGGGGGCTGCTGTTGCTTTCTTTCTCTCCTTTGTTCTTTTGTCCATCCGTGTTCTGCTCTAACTTTCTTACCTCCAACCTTTTCTTGCAGTTTCATTATTCCTCACATGCTCTCCTTTGTTCTTCTTCTTTCTGTTCTTCTTTCTTGGTCTTCGATCTGTATTCCGTGGGGGATGTCAGAATAATATCTAATAATACTGAATACAGAGCAACCCAAAAAAATCGGATACAAATCGAGATCTCGACTGGTTACTCAATGTGATATGGTTTATTAACAGCATTGGTCCTGCACACTGTAGTGGGGCTGCAAGCATCACACCGTGATGGGAATTTGCTGACCATGGTGGTCATGGCAGTAGTAATAATGCTCAGATCATAAAACTACATGAGAGGCAGGCTTTCTGCATTGCGCAGCCGAAGGAAAGGACATACCGTCGCCACACTCAAAGCAGTTAGGTTTACAAATAATTTGTCATTCATTATGACTGTTGCCCTTTTGGTATCACTTGATTGTAAATTAACTCACTGATGACTCTAAAAACACACATTCTCTGTATGCAACCATTTGTGATAAAGAAGTAACATGGAGACGGTGAACTCCCTGTAGATGGGTTAGACCAATCACAAGCAACCAAACACCCACACAACCACAGCTAGCTGGCAGTCTGACACACAGTGCTCAAGCCAAGTGGTTATTCTGGTCTTCTGGGCCAAAATAACAGGTCTGGAAGTAGCTGCATGAAAATGCATTGACAAAGGCATAGAAAAGGTCAAAATCAGAAATTAAATGAAACAAGAAAAATCAAAATATCAACCACTTTAACCATTTTAGACAATGGAAGTCATATTGTGAGCATATTGCATACTGCCAAAGCTATTTCTCTAGTTCAACATGGATTTTGAAGTTTGTTGAGATCTCAAAGGGTTGTAAAGCTATTTAAGTTGAATAGCAAAGTGGCAGGTTAGCAGTGACACATTTGGTCTCAAAAAGGTTTTAAATTAACCCCCTTGGGCATATTTGCATATTCAGATTTCTTTAAAAATGAATCCTTGTGTTAAATAAATTGACGTAAAATAAGAGAATCAAGTATTTTTTCCCTTCACGACACACTGGATCATGTCCTAATGAATTATGATCAAGGTCCGAGATTTACACCCTTAGTATCTAGTTGTTGGTGATTTTCATTTTTTGAAAAACAAATCCATGTGGATACAAAAATTGATGACGAGGGCCTGAGCTTTGGGTGTATGTGTGTGACTGTTCTTATTGAGGAGATTACATCTGACTCCATGAGTCAGACAATGGAGGTGATTTACTCCGACTGCCCACATCTCTCTGCCCATTCTTCCTCTATAGCTGTATCAGAGGGCGAGGGAGTCTGCGTGCTTGTGTGTATTTTCAGTTAGTGTTTTCATCTGTTATTGTATCTGTGGGTATTTTTGCCTCATCACATGTCTGACCCATTGCACATGATTATGACATGGTGGTCATTCAGGTGTGCTCTTGTTTCTCTGAATACGTGTGGGTGTGGAAGAAGGCTGCCATGTGAATGCGGTATCTGCCATTGCAGATATGCATGTGTCTCTGTGTGTGTGCGCGCGTGTGCATGTGTGTGTGTGTGTGCGCGTCTGTGTGAGTGTGTGTGCATGTGTATGAGTCACCAGCCCATGCCTATACATCAGGCTCCAACAGTATTTTTAAAGCGGGCAAAATCTAAATTGCAGTCTGCCATGAGTATTTACCGCACGTTTTTGTTGGAGGTTATTGCTAATGTGAGCTCTTAAGGCAACTAACTATAGAATTCAAGACCATAACAACCAACTAGGCTAACAAGCAGCTGTTTTAAACTTCAGCCTCAAGGCTCGCATGGACACACTGTAGAAAAAAAAGCATGCAATCTTAAAATTGACATTTTGAACAAGCTTCCACGTAAATAAGACATCCTCTTTATCTTGCACATGTCTAAGTTCTAGCTAAAATGAATTGATATTACTGACTCTGGATAAAAGCTAGCCTATGTTTCCTACAAGTCACGTGAAGCACCACACGTCTTTTCAAACCGCGGCTAACACATCATTGGACAGCTCAGCACACTGGAAGGAGAACGCTGTCTGCCCATTCTGTTACATTAGTGAGCAGACACTCATTTTGGGTAAAATAACATGAGGGGAGACAGGGCCATCCAACCCATACAAATACAGCAAAATCAGTTCTGCCCTCTTGGACATAGGTGGTTGTGGCATAGCTAGAGATTTCTAAATGATGAGGCCAGTACTTAGATAGTTGTGTCACTTGAGAGCCCCCAGACTTATCAATTTTGTACTATTTCTGAAACTTGGCTCTTTGAAACAAAATATTGTCTTGCAGATGGCATAACTCTTTCTGTATGTGACTCATCTCATCACATTTTCAGCTAAATAATATTTACATTTAATATCTCGCTACTTTCTACTGTAGCTATTTGTATCTGAGACATCTATGAACAGTCTGTCAGTGCACACTTGTGCAGTTCTCATTCATTTCTAGAACCTCTTATAATCAAACGTTTATGCTAATCTCCTATTTTCTCTAGAGGTGTGAGAGGCGTGAGGAGAAACCAGAAAGAAGTGCTCCTAAATTTACACAGTACTGACATCTGCTTCATTTCGCCTGAGACAAAGAAAGGTTGATTTTAAGAAAAGAATCTGTCCTTTGGAGAGCACATGACAAGCATATGTCACAGGCCCCAGAATGCTTGTGAAGCTACTTTCAGATGACTGTTATACCACTGCAACACACCGGCCACCTAATGGTCTGAGCCAAAGCCATTCATTGTTGTACAAGGCAGGGAGGATGTAGACCTTGAGGGAGTGACAGAGAGAGAAAGGGAAAGAAAGATGGAGAGAGGAAGCCACGGCACAGGTAAAGAGAAATAGATTTTATAACAGTGAGGCAACAATAAGGATTTCATACACAACAGGTATGAACAAACAGGTGCATAGGGAGGCATAATGTGTGTGTGTGTGTATGTATGTGTGTGTGTGGGGGGGGGGGTAAAAGAGAAAGTCTGCATACATTAATGTTTTTCACACTCGTCCAGCATCCAAATCCACCACACTCTACTGAACATTTCAGCTGATATTGTCTTGTACATTCTGTCTTGTAAATATTTACAATTTTGAAAATACAAAATTGTATGTATCACATGCACATGCTGAAGATACAAATGCTGCAGCCAAATTCCCTTTGGAGAGCCATCCATCCATCCGTCCATCCATGAATGAAGAGTGTCTGTGTAGAAGAGTGTCAATGAAGAATGTCTGTGGAAATGTCAGCCCATTTTGTGAAGTGCTTAATAAGGCCTGGTTTGCATTTTGACATTACAATTCATTCCTAATTACTAATTGTAATGATAGTCCACATGATAAATAACCTTAAAGCATAGACCACACGTTGTACCCAGTCAAATCCAAAGTGATTCCAAACCATTCCATCATCTGTTTATACAGTAGGCTAGTTCAGTGTTAATAAGACTTTACTAAACTTGACAGCCTTGCATGACTATGTTGTTTAACCTACATTTGCACTGAACTAACCAGCTAAAAGAGTGTTGAATACTGATATACTAATCAGTTCAGCGGAGTCAGTCAGTGATGTTAGATAGGAAGGCTCAGGTTTTCAGTACTTTGAGAAGTATGTGTCCAAATCTGACTCTTGGCCATAAAGCTGGCTGTTGAATCTAATCTGCAATAGATCAGTGTGGCCCCAGCTTTTCATCTCAAACAAGCACCTGTTTGAAGACTGAGACCGACTGAATGGAATGAAGTGGAATGAGGTGTGAAGCTGCGAGATTGGATTGAAAATCTGCAAAAAACATGTTTCTTAAGTCTGTCTTGTCTCAACCAGCATTAAGAACAGAAGGCAGCTGCTCCCAGCATATGGTCAAAAAGAACAGGAAGGGGTCTTGATGTCAGATAGGGGGCATCATCAGTTCATTTGGCTAGTTTTGCTTTGAATTTAATATTTGTTAGAAAAGAATCAGAAGACAGATTTAAGGAACACTAAAAACAACCAAGTAAATTAACTGACTTAATTAAGTCGTGTTGACAGAACCAGGCTATACACTGCAATCATGTTTTCATGATACAAGTTTGAGAACTTGTTGAAGCCAATGAAAAAACAGCTACAGATACTTCATCTCTGAAATCTCAATCTAATTTCTTTTTAACCCCTTCAAAACATATTTTTTAGTTTTACCACTTTTGATAGATAACAGACAATGGTCCACCACCCACATGCTACCTGCTCACTGATTAGGCCGCTGACCATTGATAAACAGGGCAAATGGGTTTTTAACAAATACTATAGAGGGCAGGCAGATTATAGTCTGTAACTGTAAATGCTAAACGGCTTCAATATGATAAGTGAGCCTGATAAAATGGACACTGAGTGTAAATAAGGTAGGTGTATCTACTAAAGGCATCAGTGAGTATATGTGGCATTTATGGCATATATAGTCACAGAGTAATATTTGTTTGAAGGTTACTTTGAGTAACTAGGCTACCCAGTGACATCTTTATAGCTTTATTTGGTGTGATATATTTGGAAACATTTTTCAATATTGAATTCCAGTAGCGCCCAACCCTACTTGTGCATAAAAGATTAAAATTTGCAGGTCCATTGACATTCATTTGTTCATATTGGAATATTAGACAGCACTGAGTGACTCTGTCATTTGTTCGTGAGCTCCTAGCAGACAGAAATGGCTTTGTGTCTCTTCCAAATGGCAGCTGTGAGCCACGGCCCTCCCCACAGTCTTTACTGCTCTCTATCACCTGATGAAGCAGAGATGAAATGGACTCTTTTATGAGCCGCCGGACAACGGGCATCAGGATAAGAGGTCCTGCTCGCCACTGACTGCCATGTGTCTCACGCCTACGGGAGGATCAGGAAATGGAGAGAGAGAGAGAGAGAACTCAGAGACTTCTGGGAGTTTAGAGCACACGGAATGTTTATGACGTGACCCTGCAAATGTATGCAGACACACATTTACACAAATGAGGGAACCGGTAATAGACATGCAAGGACAAGCTGGAGACCATGCTAATAGGGTAGTGAGACTTAAAGGAATAATTAAGAAAAAATCTAATGTCCAGATTGTTCCCTTTAACCTGAATGTGACTGATCAGTCAAACCTCGTTTGGTTCATTATTTTTGAACGGAAGCTGTGAAGCTAATGAAGCGAATAAGCTAAAAAAGGCACAAACAAAAGCCACAGCTACTACACTTTTATAGCTAGTGAGCACCGTCTTCTCCATTGTTACAGACAACAACATGTCATTCAGTGTCAGGAACCATGAAAGCAATACTTTACAACTTGACACAGTTGAAGGCAAGTGTGTGGTGACTGATGATGATGGTTATGAGCTCCCATGACTTGTTAGCTATAGCAGTATGCAAAAGTTTGAATAGTATCAGATTATTATTTTTTTCTTATTTTCTGTGGGAGAAAAAAGCACATGCTCTCTACAGGGTACAAATTTAAATGAGACATTCTCTAATACATTTCTGCAGCAATTTTCATAATTAAATATATTGAAAACACACACACACACACACACACACACAACATATTGTTTACTGTATTGATATATACAATAAACAATATGTGGTTACTAAAATATGCAGATGCATGTTCTCTTTAGAAGAGAACGAAATCAACTGATTTTTTGCTGGGGTCAACCTTTGGACTCTGACTGTATGTTACCCTTACATCGTTAGTGCAAAACTATTCCGCGGAGGAAAACGTTTGTGAAAATCTGACTTTCCGTTGAAACATTTCTTCAATAAAGCTCACTTTGGACCACAAAGATAACGAAAAAAAAAAACCTTGATGCTTCCAGTGATGGCTAAAGGGGAAAGATTTTGTCTTTAGGAGGATGATTGTCATGTGAATGACTTCTCCCATCAATAACATTTCAAAATGGAAGAAGCAGCATATTTCTTTCAGTGCCATGTTGTTTTCAGTTCTCCATTTCCTTGCTGTTAACACACTGGGTTTAAATAAAACTGAAAATAGGGAGACTTCCCTGTAAATATTGTCAAATTTCACGGCTCAGAACTTCCCTTCCCCTGTTCTCTCCTTTTGACCAAGAAATCATAGCAGTTTTTAGCGAGTCACATTTCTAGCACACAAAATAAAGATGCGACTAGTTGGTTTTAAGTCAATAATCATAATGATAAACACTGTCCTCAAGCCTCCAATCCCTTCCCAAACCACTTTCTATAGGACTACCACTGACAGGGACCCAACTAGCTCAGTGTAAATGTCAAGACCCTTTATATGGATCGTACAAAGCTTCAGCAAACAATGAGAACATCACAATTATTTTAACACTTTTAATTTAACCTTTAGAATTTGCCAGATGCCTTATTTTATCAAATAAAAATAATAATAATAATAATAATAATTATTATTATTATTACTATTCTTATTGTATGCAGAATATTGCTTTGCAAAAAGAAAGCATTCTATAATGTGTTACTCGAACCTCTCTGCATGACATTGACTTGCAATACCACACAAGTCTGTCATGGCAGATCACGTGCTGTCACGAGTTGTCATGACAAACTATGTTTTTACTATGGGTACCTATAAATTGAATCCAAATGTAATTGATTACCTAACTATGTAATGAATGATGTAATTAGGTTTCAGTACTTATGAAGTGAAAATCAGTGTACAGCAATTCAGTTAAAAGTATAGGCTTATAAGGTTAATGAATGTTGCACTTATGGTATACTTGGTTGCACGGACACTTCATCACACGGCAATCTTTTTCTCCAGACGGTCCACATTCACAACTAAGAGATTATTCAAGCTATTCATTCATCTTCCCATGCAACCATTCACACCTGCACACCTACACATCGCATTTTTACACCGATTCTGTTATATTTGATGTTTATCCTGTCTGTCCCCAGCACATCTATTACACAGTATTCATTTTACTGCACTTCTTTGTCTGTTCTGTATATTGCACTTCTTTGTCTGTTCT